>PVJO010034076.1:0-11391 GCA_004026905.1 Hystrix cristata | reverse complement strand
CTTTCTTGTTTACTTTATGTGAGAAATGTATTAAGACCTATTATTAATTTTTTGATTCTCATAAATTTTTTTTGGTTCACATATTTTGCCCTGAAGTTAAGGAGTTCATGTATAATTCTAGTGTTTTAGACAAAGCTCTAAAATATTTTAAAAATAGTAGAGCATACGAGAGTATGAAAACATCATACACATTTCCCTACGTATGCACTCTCATGTATTCAAATCAATGACATAAAATATTGAAGCTACTACAAGTAACTAGATTTATTATATCATAATCTATCATGTAACGTATTACATATCCTTGTGAGGTTTATTTTCATCTCTGAATTGATTTTGTAGTATGAATAAAAAGGAAAATGCCTTTAATTAGCTATTCCATTTAGAATCATTTTTAACAAGGAATTTGGTAGAAATTTTGAGATAAATATGTTTATGTTCATATATTTTTTTTCTGAAAAGAATGAGCAGATGTCCTATAGTTTGTGAGATTTAATGTAAGCCAAAGAATAGCTGAAACAAAATGATGCATTTAAATAGTTTTTATACTTACATTGAGCTATCTTGTCCTCACAGCAACCCATTTTACACCTATGAAGTCTTAATATAGGTTAAGAAATGTGCCCAAGGTTACAGATGTATTTATTTTCAGAGCACATATGCTTCTTTGATTAGATGACAAATTCTCATTTTACTACATTTCCAAAGAAACTCATAGTTTATATTTTCCAAATTATCTTCCACTAATCTGAAATGACATAGTTAATTTTGTAAAATGTCATAATAATCAAATATTTATCAGAGTCCTAAGCAAGGCTGTAGAATAAGTATGGAGGGACAGCTTGAGAAGGATTTTAAAAAGAAGAATGGAAGTATTTAACATTAAGAAAAATAAACTGTCAAGTGTTATACAGGCATTTACAGAATTCCCAAAGAAAATCTGAAGGTATTTTTTGTTCTGTGGGGGAAATGGAAGAAGAGAAAGTATTTATATCTAACAGTTTTACTGAGTTATTGCTGTGACTTGAATTTTTTAAACTATATGAATTACATGAATCCTATGTAAGAGGTGTTCATTAATGAAAATTTACAGAGCAATGTTTAGAAATTATAGGTTATAAATACAAAAAAAAGTTCAAAATGAGTTCAACATAAATATTGTGCTTTGAATACACGACAGTTATCTTAAAAGGGATTAGCTACATTAAAGAGATTCTAAATGGCAAGTCTATAGTTTTTTTTTAAAGTAATCACAATTTATTAAAATTTGAATAAGTACAGAAATTTTTAATCAGCAGGATAATAGTAGCAAAATATATTTCTAAAACAGACAGATATTACATAATTTAAAAAGCAAATAAGATTGTCAACCTAGTAATATGTAGATCAGAATTTTCTATTGAAGTTACAGAGGCAGCAGCACTCAACCATGTTTGGCAAATATAAATCAAGGTCCTCAGGTATGCAGATATAGGGGGACATTGAACAAAAGCCAGCCATGTAAACAACTTGAAGAAAAAATTCGTCATATGAAATCCAGTAACAAGGTCATTAGAATAAGAAGCAGAGCTGCTTTTTGATCACTGCTTACAGTCCAGCTCCAGAAAACACATGATTCTGGGAAATATTCAGACTCCCCTGAGAGAAGAAGCCAAAGGCAGAGACAGCTGGCCTATTGACTGGTGCCCAGCCTAGAAGCCTGTCACAGTGTATACCTGGCGTACCTCTCTCCCACTGGGGGACAGGGCCCAGTGACCAAGACAGTTCAAAGAGAGAGTCTTAGTTCAGGGCACTAAGGAAATGGCAAGTCAGAGAGTCATTCAGAAGGCAGTGACAAGTGAGCCCTATGGACAGAGGGGTATGGGACATGGTTAGGGACCTGGAAAAGGGCCTTTAGGGACTCATGAGACAGAATCATGGGAGCATGCAGTGGTTGTGTCAGGTGAGAGTCAAAGGTGGAGAAAAGACACGGGAGCAGTACCAGAGCCCATGCGACCTCTTTCCTGCTGCCCCCAAAATGCTACTGAATTCCATGCAGAAGGCTCTTTGCTACAGACACATAAAAATCACTGAATTCCCAGGCTAGAAAGAGATGCTTTGTGAAGCTGAAATACTGGGATGTGGAACCATTGCAGGTAGAGGAAACAATCCAGGTCATTGCTTGTGAAGGCTAATTCCTTTGAGCCTTCAGAAAACACTAAGATCCCAGGTCAGCCTGAAACAGCAAGCAGGATTATTGCTCTGACCAGGACAAAAGGGGGCAGAGAAAAACCATCAGAATGGTACATGAGGGAGGGATCCTGCTTCCTGACTGAGCACAGGGTACCACTGAAGTTGCCTGGCAGAGAAAGGCTGGGCAGAACTGGGATAACTGCAAACACAGAGCATGGGATGTTGAAGGAGGTGAACTGGTCAGAGCAAATAGCAAAGCCTGTGGCAGAAAATTAACCAGGAGTCAGTGGGAGGAATGTCAGCAATCTTCTAGCGATCTAAGAGCATCAGAAGTTCCTGCACACAGAACCCTTCGCATGTTTTTTGATCTGCATTTGTATGTATTGGTATGTGTGTGACTTTCTGATTTTTTCTTTCTTTTTCTTGTCTGATTTTTTGAGTCCCAGGCTTTGTATATCTGTGTGTATTTTCTACCTATGTTTATAAATCTACTACTGTTCCTGTAAAACATTCTACATAGTTGTGTCACATAGGTCCACTTCAAAGTTTGTTTCTGGCTGTGATCAAAACTTGTTTAACTGTTAGTTCAACATTTGGATACAGTCTCCCTATTTCTTTTCTCACCTCTTATCTACAATCCCATCTCTTCCTTACCGTCATGATTTTTCCACCATATTTCTGTCTCTTGGCTTCCCCCCCTTATATTTTTTCTTTTTATTTATTTTTTCTCGCTTTCTATCTCTGCTCTGCTCTTTTATACATAAACTATTAAAATTAATCAAAATACTATTTTATTATAACATTTCACATTGTTTTCCCTCACCAAATTTTATTTTCTATTTTACAATGTATATGAAGGTCCTATGGTTATGAGCAACTATATATGAATGCTAAGTAGCAGTTTTATTTCTCTGGTGCTTCACATTGACCAGTCAGGTTCTCCCTCACAAAATGTCTTTGTTTAGATCTTCTAGCATAAGTTTTCTCCTAGTTTAGAAATTGGATACAATCCCCATAAAGACTGTGCTACATTCTACCTCTAAACCCCTCCCTTTATTTCCTTCCCTTCGCCCTCACTTATCCTCTTAAATATCTTCTACTTCCATTATAAAATAATATTATCAAGAAGTACTTTCTCTCTTTTTTAATCTGCCTTCTTTTTTATTCTGTTTTTTCTCAAAGTTTTCTTTTATTAATTTAAAAAATTCTTATATCTTCTCCTATCTCTAAGCTCTTTATCATTACTAATTTTTTTGTATTTTTTGGATTATTGAAAGAGTAGACCTGAGTGTGATTTCCAGCACCAAAAAAAAAAAGTGTAGAAAAATTACAAAACAAAGTCTAAATGACGTTTTTTTATATGCTTGATTCTTTGGGTGTTATTATTACCAGCAGTTGTTCTCTCCTTGCCATTAAGAGCAAGGGATTGCTACTTCAGTGGCAGAACTTTCCAGGCAAACTAATCTAAAACATTCAACTAAAAAACACAGGAGTCATTAAAAAAAAAAAAAAGGCCACAAGTTTCCTTGAAAATTAAGAACTCTCCAAAAGCTGATCTCAAGGACACTGAAGCAGAGGACTTTACAGGCAAACAACTCAAATGCTAAATCATTACAATATCTGAAGAGATCAATAAATAAACAAATATATAAATTCATGAAGAAATTACTAAGACTCCTAATGAGCTCTAAGGGGATATAAATAATCAGACAAATGATTTAATAAGCTATTCAATGAGCTTAGTAAGACACAAGCTACTGATAGTATTAAAAAACACAACATAGGATATGAATGATGTTGCAGTAAAGAAATGAAAGTTATGACAAGGTATTGAGCAGAAATCCTGGAAATAAAAAACACGATTGAAAACCATACTACTAGATTTGACCAATCTGAGGAGATAATAGCACTGCTTAAAAACATGAATGAGTTAGTAGATTATTTATTCAATGATGCTCTAAAAGCAAGTAGAAATCATGAGAGGTTGATTCAAGGTGACTCTAAGAGAACTAACAGAAGAATTATAGGCATCAAGGAAGCCTGGAGAAAAGAACCATATACATGAAAAAATTTATTCATCAAAATCATTACAGAAAACTTTCCAAATCTAGAGATTGAAATAGAAACCCAGGTAGGTGAGGCATTTAGAACAAACATCAAATAGATAGGAACAGAAAAGAATGTCTCCACAGCATATCAAAGTCAAAATTTCAGAAATTCTGAGCAGAGATAATATTAAAAATAATTACAGAAAAATGTCAAATAATTTGTAAAGTCAAGAAAAACAGCAGATTTCTCAACACAAACATTAAAGACATGGAAAGCACACAGTGAAATCTTTTAATCCCTAAAAAAAATATTGCCAATCCACATTACTATATCTTGCAAAATTGTCCTTCAAAATTGATGAAGAAATAAAAAGTATTTCCACAACAAAATTAAACTAAATAAATTCATGAATAATGAAACAACATTGTAGAAAATAGCAGAGGAAATTGGAAACAGAGATGGCAGGCCAATACTATCAAGGAGCCTAAAGGAAATAATATATTTAACTGAATGAGTAGCTCAACAAGAGAAAAATAGGAATCATCATGAAAATAAAAGTCCAAATACAGGAATCAGGAAATATTTTCAGTAATAACATTCAGTATAAATGGTCTTAACTTGCTAATCAAAAGATACTGATTGGCAGATTACATCAAAAAAAATACATCACATCTGCAAGAGAAAAACCTCATCTATAAACCCATAAACTGAAAGTGAAAGGTTGGAAAACAGTATTACAATCAACTAGAACAAAAACAAAACAAAACAAAACAAAATAAAACCAACGAACAAAAGAACGCAAGCAAGAGTGGCCATCCTAAATTCAGATGAAGTGAACTTTAAGTGAAAACTGCTCAAAAGAGACAAAAAAAAAGTCACTACATATTGTTAAATGGAACAATCAAACAGAAAAAGATAACCATTTGAAACATATGCACTGAATTTGGGCACATGCAATTTCATAAGACACAAGCTTCTTGATTTAAAAGGACATACTGACACCAACACAATTATAGTGCAGACTTTAACACATCATGGACAGATCAGCTAAACCAAAACTCAAAAAAGCAATATCAGAGTTAAACTATTTTTATCATTGAACAAATGAACCTAACAAATATCTACAAATTTTATCATCTGACAACAGCCAAATACATATTCTTGTTTCAGTTGTGTGGGTCAGAAATATTCCAGGTTCTTGTGTACAGCAAGAAAACAATTGCCAAGTGTACATTCCACAGTACGTAGAAAGTAGCTGCATTTATTGGAGATCTCCGGGAAGGTGGCAGCAGGGACAAGGGAAAAGGAAGGCCAGAATGGGCAAAAGAGAGCAAAAAGGCCAAAACTCAGGCTCTGAATTTAAAGGGTAGCCGCCTCTATTTTTTGGGTACCCTCTATTGAATTTCTCACTGGTGCCAGTGTTTTGCCACCTAGGGCAGGATGATCACTTAGGCTTTTGTTATTTTATTTTGTAACTCTTTTAAGAAAATGGGAGCATAAGTAATAATTAAGGTGATGTTCATAGTTGAATTTTGGGGAAGGGAATGGCTCACTCAGCTCCTTTGTTTCTAACTGTACTATTCTCAGTAGCACATAGAACTTTCTCCAAAATAGACCATATTTTAGTCCATAAGGGAGGTTTAAATATATACATAAAATTTAAATAATCTCTTGCAACTTAGCAAATTACAATTGAATAAAAGTAAAAATCAGCAACAAGGAAATCTAAATAATACATTTCTGGGGAGGGAAGGGGGTGAGGGGAGGGGAATGGGAAAAAAGAACCAACAAAATATATCATGTACAGGTACAAATTCCCTATGATGAATGTTATCAATATGTACATCCAAAATGTACCATTAAAATAAAATTAAAAAAAAAAAGAAAAAAATACATTTCTGAATAATCAATGGATCACAGAAAAGACTCAAGAAAAAACTTTAAAATTTCGTGTAATAAAGTGACAGTGGAAGTACAACATACCTATAGGGAATAATGAAAGCATATATGAAAGTAAAGTTCATAGCTGTGAATGCCTGCATTAGAAATATGGAGAAATCACAAAAAAGTAACCTAATGATGCATCTCAAGGTCCTAGGATAAAAAGTAATACAAATACAAATCTTACTGTGGAATAAGATAAATTTTAAATATCAGAATAGAAATCAATACAATTGAGACTAAAAATGTACAACTAGTCAAAGAGTTGTTTCTTTGAAAGGATAAATAGAATCAATAAACCCTTAGCCAAATGTACCAATAGAAGGAAGGAAAAGACCTCTATCAATCCAATTAGAAAAGGAAGAGGTAAAATCACAAGGGACTCTATTGAACACCAAAGGATTATAAAAAATATTTGGGAAATTTGTACTGACCAAATAAACTGACAAAGAAGAAATGAATAAACTTCTAGGGGTATCTGACTTACCAAAATTAAACCAAGATTTTTGAAAAAAATGTCTGAATATACCAATAACATAAAATGAAATTGAGGCAGTAATAAAACCTCGATTGGGGCTGGGGATTTAGCTCAAGTGGTAGAGCACTTGTCTAGCAAGCACAAGGCCCTGCATTTGATAGTCAGCACCCCCCAAGAAAAACAAAAAGCAAAACAACAACAACAAACAACAACAACAAAACTGTATTAACTAAGAAAAGGCAAGGACCCATTGAATTCTCCACTGAATTTTACCAAAACTTCAGAGAATTAATGCCAGTAAATCTCAAACTCTTCCATGAAATTGAAAAAGAAGAAGCATTATCAAACCGATTCCTTGAAGCTAGTATTATATTGATACAAAAAATAGACAGGGACTCAACAACAACAATAACAAAGACCAGAAGGAAAAACAAAGAAACCCGTGCATAGAAGGACATTAAGTTAAAATGATGAAAGTCATTTACAACAAACATAGAGCCAAGATCATACTAAGTGGAAAAAACTTGAAAGCATTCCCTGTAAAGACAACAGTGCCCCCTCTAACCATTTCTGTTCAATACAGTACTAAAAAAGTTATCCTGGGCTGGAGATTTAGCTCAGTGGTTAGAGTGCTTGCCTTGCAAGCACAAGGCCCTGAGTTCAATCGCCAGCACCAAAACAAAAACAAAAACAAAACAAAACAAAACAAAACAAAACAAAAAAAAAACAAGAACATGAACAAAACAAAAAACCTGAGTAATTAGGCAACAACAACAACAAAAAAATAAAATGAAAGGGATACAAATAGCAAAGGAAGAAGTCAGAGTAGCTTTACTAAAATACAATAGCCAAAGTAATGCTACGCAAAAAGATCAAACCTGGAGGCATCAATTCCTGGATTTCAAGTTATGCTATGAAACTACAGCAATAAAAATGGCATGCTACTAGCACAAAAATATACATGTAGATAAATGGAATAGAATAGAAGACATGGTAAGAACCCCATGCACCATTAGCCATCTGATCATTGACAAAGTGCCTAAAAACAAATGCTGCATAAAACATAGCTTCTTTATTAAAAAATAATAATAATAATAAAAACATAGCTTCTTTAACATATGCTTCTGGGAAGACTGGCTATCCATATGTAGAAAAAATGAATATGGACACCTATCTTTCATTCTGTACTAAAGTCAAATCAAAGTTGATCAAATATCTAGATATAAAACAAAAAATACTGAATCTTTTGGAAGATAAAATAGGTAAAATGCTTGCATAGTCAAGGACTTCCTAGACAGAAACTCAATTGACAAATAATACCAAGACTGAACAAATGAGATCATATCAAATTTTTAAAAATGTTCTGTAACAAAGGAAACAATCAACAGATTGAAGACAGAATCTGCAGAAGAGGAAAAATAGCTTACCAACTACTCTTCTGATAGAGAACCAAGATCTAGAATATATAAACAATTCAAAAAATATAAAAAAGATATAATAAGAAACAGGTAGGTAGACTCTTTGGAGATGCAGAATGAGGGAGGTGGGATGCAGGGGAGAATGTGGGGGATTCATATATATTATGTATCTATTATGTATTTGTTACAAATGTATTTATTATGTATCACAAGTATATTCTAATAAAAACATTTAAAATTCAAATAATGCTACAAGTAAGTAATCATTTGAAATTATTCAATTTGCATCCAACATCTAGTATGTGGCGGGTCATCAAATTAACATTTATTTTTTTGTTAAATATCTGTCATGTACTAAGGACATTTTCTTGATTCTTCATTTATCTGTGAGAACCTAGACTCAGAAAAGTTAAGAAGAAGAAAAGTTATACCAACCTTCAAAGCTCTTGGACACTCTAGAAGGTATTGTAATTTTCTATTTACAAGTGTTGAACCTGAAACTCAGAGAGTTGATGTAACACGTGAGAGACAACAGAGTGATGATTGGTTTGATTATAACTCCAATATTAAAGCCGGATTTCCTTTATCTACTAATGATTCTCTTGTTTTAATATGTATAAGAATAATTAAAACAGAGATTGTTAAAACAGAAATTGGTGGGGTCTATTCTTTGAGTTGTTCACTCAGTAAGATTAGAGTGAATTCCAAGATTTTATATTTGTTAGTAGTACCTAGAGGATGTTTCTGCTTCTATTTCAGGGACCAGATTTGGAGAATTGCTCTGGGAATAATGGCTATGGCAAGCAAAAGAGCTAAGAAGAGTGAAAGTTGAACAACAACAACAAAAAAAGAAATTGAAAAGAGAAAAGGTATATGATTAGAAACATATGGTCAATTACAAGTTTGATGTTAAAGACAAAAGAGAGCCATAGGGGTTGGGGATTTAGCTCAGTGGTAGCCTTGAGTTTGATCCCAAGCACCAAAAGACAGACAGAGAGAGAGAGAGAGAGAGAGAGAGAGAGAGAGAACCATATAAATGGGATTTCAGGAATTTTGTCATAGATGTAAATAAATTCAGTTGAGATAAAGAAGTATGACTTCTTATTTCCTTTAACTTTTCCTTCACTTTTTCAGAAAGAATAATACATTCATAGTGAAGTTATTTTATATGGATTTTTAATTACTCTTTTTATTTTTCATTCTACAAATTGTATTTTAAACTATAAACAGCAATGCCACTGAACTCCATAAGAAAATCCCTCTTCTTTTGTTTATTTTTGTTGTTGGTTTTAACCACCTCATTTTAAGTGACAGACAGGATTTTCCACCTTAATGGTAGGAGGATCAAGTTAATTGGATTTGAGATGTTTAATTAAGTCAATTCAGAGACAAATGGACTTGACAAGTGGCAAGTTAGTGTGGTGCAGTCCACGAGGAATAGCAGCAATTAAAATCAAACTGCAGAAATAAAATTAAGACTTTTTTCAAGGTCAAGCCACAGAACTCATTTGGAAAAAGAACTAACATAATTTGGACAAAAAATTTAATAATAAAACCCTCTAATGGACAGACAAAAAATACAAGCATGTCTGTGAACTCTAGTCAACACTTACTGCCAACTGATGCTTGGAATAAACTGGTGCATGAAAATATTGTATAAATAAGCATGTTTTATATCTCATTATTTCTTGTAAATGCCTTGAACTGTAGACTAAAAAAAATATGGACAGTGATGTGCTTATATCTTTGCTCATTTGTAAAACCTAAACCAGAAGAGCATATAACCTACCAATTGGAGAAGAGAAATTTTTAAAAAAAGAATGTAGAAAAAAAAATACCTGAGAAACAAGATCTAGCACAAGAGTTCTTAAGCATTTTTGAGCTATGGCAATCTAGTAAAGACTGCCTTGTACATAGATACACATTGACAACTTTTGCAAGAAGCAAACATCTAAAAAGGTATACTGTCAACCTTCTCAGGCAGTATTTTTAATGCACAAAAATATGTGAGATTTTACAGAAAAATTATGTGAAATTATTTTCCCACATACTAAAACCTAAATTTATTATATATTAATATGCATGCTTATTAATATATCAACAGAAAAATAATATATATAATGAATAACTAAATGAATATTAATTTTTTTCAACATTTGAATGTGAAGTTGGCTTCTTAGTTTGCACAAGGTCATTAGAAATTGTAGTAAATATATACTGGACACTTGACCAATTTTTATTTTTTATTTTTGTTTTTATATTCACTTTGATGATTATAACAGCAGATAATATCTATTTGAATATATATTGTTGAAAATAACATTAGAGCTTTCATAGTTCCATTTAAAATGCAAGGATTAGCTTCTCACAATGGATACTTGCATTGTCCAAGGGTTTTTGCATTAATTCTAATTATATTAAGTTCTTTAATTCTAACATCAATGAGTTTGTCTTTGCCTGGTTTAATACCTTTCAAGCAGTTTATATCAGAAAAAACATTATGCATCCATAATTAACCTTTAGTGCTACTGATGTAGAAATACCTTTTGAAAACGTTCTGATGAGTTTTCAGGTGTTTGGAGACTATGCTTTACAAATAAATTGAAAATTTTTATCACCACTTTGGTAGAGAATTTGCCACAACTTTTAAACTTTTGAAGAATGTTAGAATCTGTTATATTCGTATTACTGGCATCCTAGGCAAGAAAACTTGGAATTTTTCAGAAGCATGTACAATGTTGACTTCTGGATTTTGAAAGATTTAAACTTATTCATATGGTTAAAAGTACCTGTCGGGTAAGTCAACTAATTGATAAAATATATTCTTTAAATGTAATCAAATAATGATTCTTTTCAGAAAAAGTAAAACTAATCCTACAGTTTGAACCAGAGCTACAAGCTTCATTTTAAAAATTACTGAATCTCCCTGTGGTAGAGGTAGTACTTATTATTCTGCTTCCATTTTCTAAAACACTTTAAAAGGCATTGGTTCAAAGATCAGAATCCACCTTGTTTGACTGATAATATTCATAGCTATTGATAGAACATCTTTCGGGCACCCTATAAAAGTCTTCGTTGCCAGGGTATTTCTCCATAAAAGTCAGGGTGTGAAAATGACATAAGGAGATTCCCTTTTTTCACTAGAGTAGCAGAAGCGGATGCATTACCAGTCATTGTAAAAGCCCCATCTGTGCAAAGAGTATGTAGGTTTTTATTCCAGTCAAATATTTGTTTGGCAAAACAACTTTTCACCATTTCCAAACATCAACAGCCTTTGCAGCATTCAAAAGGGACTCACAAAGTATGATTTCTTTTTCTGAAGGTGTCAGTATA
>PVJO010034075.1:0-11399 GCA_004026905.1 Hystrix cristata | reverse complement strand
CATAAGATCACACAAAAGGACAGCAACGAAGACGTGGACATGGAAATAGAGGGACAGAGACTTAGGGAAACAAAAGACACAGGGATCTCGAAAGAAAGAAATACACACATCGTAACACACAAACATACAAAGAAAGGGACAGAGAGCCAGACTGCCAGCATCAGAAACATAAACCTGGAAAAATATAAATGAATGCTCTCTTTTTTTTCTAGTTTTTATTAGTACATGTCTGTATTACACAATGATTATATTCATTGTGGAGAACTGAACACGTGCATAACAGATCTCAATTTTTTTTGTCCTCCTTTCCCTTCCCTCCATCTCTTTCCCATTTGGAAAAGATCTCTTGTTGGACCTTGGTGTCCCCGTCATCATGACTTGCTGTGCCAGTCACAAAGAGGCAAGGAGATAAAACCCTGGTCACTCACATCATCCAACTAAGGGCATCCAATAGCTAATATGAAGATGCTGTTTCATAGAAACCTACAAACTGAGGTATATACAGACAGAGGGAGAGAGAGAGAGAAAGGCAGAGAGAGGCAGAGAGATCAAGACACAGAGAAACATGGGGACACAAAGGCAATCAGCTAGTTATTGGTCAGGACCATGGTCTCAGACACCAAGGACATAAAGGTTAAAACAAATACACCAGCACACTGACTGTCAGAGGTCGGGGGAGATGAGGGAAGAACACAAAGACACAGGGCCAGAGACATATGGGGATGTAGAAAGAGAAACACTACACAGACCCATATTTGGTGACAAAGACTCAGGGCCACAGGCAGACAGAGAGGAAGACACTCAGAGCGAAACAGATTTATATAGGCACGCGCAGAAATACGCACTAAGAGGTGCACAGAAACACGTATTCAGAGATCCAGAGACAATCACTGGGAGACTCACACACTTAAAGGGTGACCAACACCAGCAGTGTGATAGAGACCGGGCCAGATAACAGACATAAGGACAGCCAAGGTGCACACAAAGGGTACAGTGGGAATATTGTGACATAGTGACAGGTAATGACACAGGAATACAGAGACAGAGATGCTAAAACAAGGAGTCATGGGAATGTGAACCCAGAAAGATTCGGGTTAGACACAGGGGTCAAAATACAGGCACACATCTGCAAAGACAGAGACAGGAACAAAGAAACCCAGATGCACAGAACATAAGCAAATGGGCAGGAACACAATGACAGGGGACTCGCTCTGAAGAGGCAGGGATGCGAAAGCACAGAATCACGGTGCACCCAGTGATACCTTAAGTAGTGATACAGAGACACCCAAGGCCACACACACACACACACTCACACCCACACACGCACGCACACACACAAATGCTCAAAGAAATAAGGCCAGTGGGTGATCAGACACACAGATCGATGGGCACACAGAAACTAGGAGACGCACGCCAGAACAGGGGAGTGAGACCGACAAAGCCCTCAGGACATTCAAAGACAAGGATGCAGAGATGTGAAAACACAGACCAGGTGCACTGAGACAAAGACAGAAGTAAGGAGTATAGAGTCTCAGGCACGTCCAGAGATCGAATGTACCAACACTGAGAAACAGAGGCTTATGGCATGTACGGCATAGGGATGCACGAAGAATGGGTCACAAACTTAACAGAGAACCAAGAACATACAGACACTGTACCAAAATGTACCAAGGAAACCACAGACACTCCACCAAAGAGACGCTGGGACACATAAACTGAAGGAAATTGTAATATGTGAACGCTGAATTCCAGCCAGACACTTGCCACACCCATATTAAGATGCATAAGGCCAAAGGGAAACAGGCAACCGCTAAGACACACAGACACGAGCAGGAAGAAATACTTCACACACTGGCACACAGAAACAGAGGGAAGAGACGCCGGGATCCACAGACACAGGGACGGACAAAACCCAAGATGAGACTTAGGCAAACGGGAGTAGAGAATCTGAAGCACACAACGAGTGAAGCTCTGAAACACACAGATGCCGAGACGCAGAGTCACGAGCTGTAGACGACACTGAGACACACAGACCGGGAGACTCACAGTGCAACAAGCAAACACTGGAATTTATATACACTGAGGTACACTGACACCACTGGCACACGCAAAAGTAGGACACACTCTGAGATATATAATCCTTGAAGCACAGACGTACAGACATGGAATCCTGCAGAACAGAGAGACAATGTGACGTATAAACAGGTGGAAGACAGATATGGAGACACACATGAATGCTGACACTAAGAGACATGATGCGATATGTAGGTCGCAAGGGCACACAAGCACCGGGACATACGGAAACCGAGGAACCGAGTACCGGGACAAGCACCGAGATGTGTGGACACTGGAACAAATAGTCGAGATAGAAACAGACACCGGGACATCCGGGTACTAGGGTACAGTGAGGCCGTGATCTACAGACACTGGGGACTACACACTGTACCACAGTCATCGGGACACACAAACACCAAGAGCAGACAGCAAGACCCACAGACATTGGCACATGTTCAGGGGTAAAGACAGAAATTGCAGATACTGGGGTACATAGACACCGGGATACAGAAACACAGAGCTACATGGACATTGGACCACATCCCCGAGACTCTGGAGGGTGCAGTCACTGAGACGCTCAGACACCCGGAAATGGAGACATTGATGCACAGAAACTGAAATGCTGGGACATACAGGCACTGAGGCACTCACACAGAGCCGACCTCAGCAGACAGCGAGTCACACAGATACCGGGACACACAAACTCTGGGGTGCTCATAAATTGGGACAAACAAACGTGGGAAAATATGCACACACTGCAATACAGTCACTGGAACACACAGATGCTGGGACGTACAGACATTGGGACATACAGATGCTGGGATACACAGACACAAACGGAAACTGGGATACAAAAACCGAGGCACACAGAAATACGGAACGGCACAGGTACAATGCAACACGCTTCCTCGGGAACACACAAACACTGGGATGCATAGAAACTAGAGGAAACAGGAAACTTGATCTACTCTATGAGGAATACACATACTAGGACACACATAAACACCGACATACACAGACATTAGCACTCCAGACACTGAGACATACAAATGCTGGGGCCAAAATCTCTGGATACAGCCCTGGGACATACAGACAGGTTGAACATGGACACACAGACTTATATGCCACTGGCACTGGCACACCGAGAAAGGGATACAGATGTGGAGGAACACACAACTGCTGGAACTAGACAGCATGCAACATGCTGTCACTAGAATGCACAGACAGTGGGGCATGGTGACATCGAAAAACACAGACACTGAAACGCCACAAGCTCTGAGACACATAGACCCTCGAACGTAAGAAAGACACACTGAAGTATCATAGACACTGGCATCCACTGACAGTGATATACACAAATGCTGGTACCCAAAGACACTGATCACACAGTCGCTCAGCGCCAAGACAGCCAAAGACATTGTGACAGACAGACACTGGGCCATACAGACACTGGGACACGGAACACTGCTACTGAAAGATATGAAGTTAAATCAATGTTGTGAGGTATATATTGGGGACACATAGGTACTGAAACACACAGATACTGGGCTACACAAAGGTGAAATCAGACAGACACTACCATACAGAGATGCAAGCACACAGAACCTGAAGCTGAAAGACACAAAGCTCCATGCTGACACCTGGCACACACTGATTAATGAAAAATAGGATAGCGTGAAACACAGAGACCCAGGCACAAGTGATCACTGAGAAACACACAGACAATGTTACACATGACCAAAGGGACACTGTTGGTTGGCGGGATTTAGTGCACGCATGCAATACACCTTGATCATTTTAATCCCACTTTCGCCCATTTTTCTTACCTCCCAACTCCCTCTGATCTGCTTCTCCAATCCCACATGTCTGCTTACTTATTTCCTATCATCCCTCCTTTATTTTATTCATATGTTTATATTTTAGTTTTCTTGTATAAGAGAGACCATGTGATATTTAACTTTCTGTGCCTGACTTATTTTACTTGGTATTACAGTCTCCAGTTCTATCTACTTTCTTGCGAATGATATTTCATTCGTGTTTATGAATTTGTAATATTCCATTGGGTATATATACCACATTTTCTTCATCAACTCATCTGGTAAAAAGAACGTCTAGCCTGTTTTCAGGGCTTAGCTAGTGCAAATTCTGCTGCTCTGAACACGAGTGTGCATGTATCACCGTGGTATGATGTCCTCGATTCTTTCGGGAGTATACTCAGGAGAGGTATAGGTGGGTCAAATGGAATTTCTATTCTTAGTTTCTTGAGGTTTCTGTAGTTGTACTAGTTTATGTTCCCACTAACAACGCAGGATGTTAGTGGGAACATAAGCTTCTTTCTGCGCTTTTCTTCACTGCGTTTTCTGCTCTTAATTATAACCATTCTGACTGGGGCATGAAGGAATCTGAGTTGCCTTTATTTGAATTTTCTAATACCAAATATATAGAAAACATTTTTCTGTACTTATTGGCCATTTGTACTTTTGAGAAGATTCTATTCAGTTCGTTTGTCTATTTTTTGATTGGGTCATTTATTTTGGGGGTGGGTTGATATTTTTGAGTTCTTTCTGTACTCTAGATATGCAGGTAGCCAGCTAAATCACTTTTCCCCATTCTGTGCAGTGTCATTTCACAGTATCACTTGCTCCCTTCACTGTGCAGAAGCTTTTAAATTTATTGTAGTCTCATCTCCTTTCATTGCTTCTTGCTATTAGTCACTGTGCTATAAGAGTTCTGTTCATAAAGTCTTTGCTATGACTTCAAGTGTTTTCTCTATGAGATCTTCCAGCAATTCCAAAGTTTCTGTTTTTCTACTTAAGTCTTCGATCCATTCTGAGTTGATTTCCGTAAGGGTGAAGAATAGAGATCTAGTTTCAGTCTTTCGCATGTGGGTATCTACTTTCCCCAGCACCATTTGCTCAAGAGCCTATTTTTCTCTAAAGCATGTTTTTGGCCCTTTTGTAAAATAGCAGAGGGCTGCAGATGCACAGGGTGCTTTTTCTGTCTTCTGTTCTATTCGTTCGGTCTACCTGTCTGTTTTTGTGCCACCACCATGTTTTTGTTACTATAGCTTTGTGGTGCAACTTGAAATTCAGTATCGTGATGCCTCTAGCTTGGATTTTGTTGCTCGGGATGGCTTTGGTCTTTCTGGGCCTCTTCTGATTTCATATGAATTTTAGGGTGTCTTTTCTAGTTCAGATCCGGCTTCCTTCTCTCTATTCTGCCTCCCACAGAGTCACGCAGTCCTGGGATATTGGGGTTGTGCTAACTGGCCTAAAGCGAATGTAGGCCCATTCTCAGAGCTAACGTTGTGCTATTCTCACACAAGTATATATGCGGTTGGCACATATCAGACGAGGGAGGAAATGGATGCTGGAGAGACTACCGAGCACGAATGAAGGGTTTAGCTACTCAGAGAGACCGTAAAGCAGGTCAAAGGGATAAGTGGCCAGTACTGATAAAGTAGCAAATGGGCCAGAAGATACAGGCAAGATAAAGCAATTGTGATGTGCCAAAGAGCTTGAGCGGCCCAGAAACCTGGCACGAAACGGCAACATGGTGATGATGTTGAAGCCCATCCTCACCTACCTGGTTCTTTATAGTAACCAGTGACAGTTGCCATAACTGTCATATTCCCTAGTCCTTTTGGTAAAACAGGTAGAATCGGCAGTTGGGCAATGAAACCATGAAGAGAGGATAAAAGTAAGGCCAAGAGAGTGTGCGTGGACCTACTCCAGAGGCCAAAGCAAGACAATGACAGAACCAGGACTAGAATCCCCAATGTGTCAGTTCCTTGTTCTAAGCAATAGAAGCAAACTGGATGATTTAAGCAAGAATGAATTTGACAAAGAGGTATTAAATAGCTCAGAGAGTCTGGAAGAGCTACGGAATCAGGTCCAGGGGGTACATACCCCAAAACGATGCCCCAAATCCCACCTCAGATGCTTCCCAGAGGAAACATTGATCGTGATGCTATTAGAAAGTAGATGCCACCACGTGCAGTGCCCACATCACTGAAACTGAATACCGCGCTGTCTCTGGGAAGCAGGTGTAGCTTGTCTAGCTGCATTCACCAATCGCCAAGATGCATTCCACACATTTCTTCTTCCTTTAGCATTACTTCCCGACTCTCAGGGATCAAGTAACCTAATTGCTGGCATCTAATCATGTGCCTAAACATATTGTCAAACGATCCTGGGCAAGTGGGCGGCAATTTCAAGCTTCCGTGGTGAGTAGGTGGGCTGGGCCGCATATGACAGTGGACCGTCAAGCACAGCAAAGGAATGGGTACCCCAAATATTAGGGAATAGCCACTCTATCAGCCTCGTAACTGCTCCACCCAGAGCTTCTACAGTGGGGACCCCTACCCTGAAGCCAGATGTCCAACAAGCCCTTCCCGCGTCCGGAAAGCTAGCAATACGGGGAGGGAAATGTGAGTGCTGGAGAATGACATTCTCCCTTTCATCATCCCAGGCTGGCTAGAATGCTTTACCTACACAGTAGCTTTCGGAATACAGCACCACATACTCTGGAATAATGCTCCAAACCGGGAAGGCGTCCCAGAAAGTGAGACTTGACCTGGATCTTGAAAGATAAAAAGACTTGAGGAAGAAAGAGAAGAAGGAAAAAGCATTGCATTGTACTCTCTGCCCTTAACTCTTCTGTCTTATTTGGTCTTTACTTTGTCACAAGTTGTCTGAGTACCTGTTCATATTGTACCCAGAAAACTCTTAGGATACCTAGAAGGTGGTGAAACTAGAGCTCAAGAGTCACTCTGGGCCCAGCAGACACATGGTACAGGAAGCTGGATGGTACGGAACAGTGTCCAGCAGTGGTCTCTTCCACGGTCATACACTCGTGTGGTGTGTACACGACATCTCCTTCACCTCTGCGGTGTCATCTCAGGCCAGCCAATTCCTTCCTCTAAGTCTCCATCTCTCCTTTGTGAAATGGAGATAATCAACTTCTTTTGCAAAGTTATGAGGATACACTATTCATATATGCATTTACAGTGCCCATCTCAAGGTCCTGCACATGAATGGTAACTGATACTGTTATTCCTTACAGAAAATCCGAGCTAAAAGGAGCTTGAAGTCTGGCTGCTCCAGCACTCTCCTTTCCCAGACTGAGTAGCTGAGGCCCGGAGAGGGAAAAGACTTTGCCTAGGATCTCACAGCAGGTAGTGGCACAGAACAGATTAGGACCCATTCTTAGCATTCACACTCTGGGGGTAAAGTCAGGGGATCACCCCTCTGATGTGTGTTGGCCTGTCTTCTGCAGATTGTCAGAAAAACCTCTCTGTGCCAGGCTATTGCTGAGCAAGCTCGGAGACCATAGAACATTCACACCTGACACCTGGCTCTTAAAGATTATGTGACCTAAGAGGAAATGTATATCAACACAACTGTATAGACAACATAAAGATTTACCCGTGTGCCGGGTAGGGAGGGCCTAAGGATTGACTGTGGGGGAAAACAGTCAATCCTGTCACATCCTGCTCATCGATATCAAAGGACAATAATGTACTTTCATATTGATAACTGCGCTTTCTCAGTCTTTTATACCTTGTAACCAAAATAACTCTGAATAGAACTGGAAGACCACGTTAAGTGAAATAGGCCAGACCCAGAAAGGTGAGCACCATAAGTTTTCTCTCATTTATGGAAACAACAACAGAAAACCAACCTGAAGTTGAGGAGGCATTTCTGAAGCACTGCGGTCTGCAAAGGGGCCTGCGGGTGGGGAGAAGAGGGTGGATGCGTGCAATCAAGGCACATTACATGCATACATAGAAGTGTCTGCATGAATCATACTAATTGGAACAATTCACTCTAATTTGTAAAATGAAAGAAACCTGCGATTTGGGGCTATGGTTGAATGATTTATTTCCACCAAAATAACCACGAAATTGGGCCACATTGATAAAAATGATTTTTTTCAGAGCTCAGGGCATACAACTATATAAGAAATGTTGATACTTTAAAAACTGCTGAATCTGGAAAAGAACAGAGGAAATCTATGTCCCAAGTTCTGGCTTCAGTTTGCTCCTGGGCCCACTCCCCAGCCGGGCAAGTGAAGACCTTCTGCTAGATAGGATCGGACATGCTCCAGCAGTTTCTCTGTCAGTGTTAAAAGTAGCTCTCTCAATTTGAAGCAGTAGTTAGGGTGGGGGGGGTGAGACCCACACAGCTCAGGCTCTTACTATTCCCAAGTTATGTGGTTGGGCAACCTAAAACGTGGGCAGACCCTGAGGGATCTCCAGGCCTCTTGCCCATCCCCAGGTTGTACACAAACACCTAGGGGACCTGAGAGAGAATGTAAAACCGGACCAGAGTTTGAAAGGGTCGGAAGCTTGCATTCACCTCCCTACACATGTGCACATCCACTGGCAAAGAAGGGAGTCTTACTGGTGCAAGATGATAGAGCACAACCTCTGTCCGATCCTTGGCTCAAGAGGAAGTTATGCAAAAAGAAAAAAAGAGTAAGTTATACAGAAACAAGGGTAATTACAAGGAAGCTATTTTTTCTTAAAAAGAAATATTTTTAAAAGAAAATAGACATCGGTGGTTGCATGCCACAGGGGGAGATAAATACTGAACAGAGTTAATATGAAAAGCAGCAAAAATAACAACCTCTAGGGGAATTATCACAGTCCAGAACTGGTAGCAGTTATCCGGTTAAAAAGAAAGGATTTCCCCCTTCAGAGAGAGGATTAATACCTAGAATACACAAAGAACTCAAAAATAGTAGACCCTCTCCCCAAACAAAAGAGCCAGTCAAAAAATTGGCAACTGAAACAAAGAGACACTTCTCAATGGGAGAAATAGATACGGTTGATATGTACATAAAAAAACTCCAGCATCTTTGAAGAATGGAAATTAAAATCACACTGAGATTCTATCTTACTCCATAAAGTAATCATCGAGAACTCAAAAAACAACAAATATTGGTGAGGTGTGGAAAAATGGATTCTTCTACAGTGTTGGTAGGAATGTAAAGCCGTGCAGCCACTGTGCAAATCATTCTGGAGATGTCTCAGAAAACTAAAAGGAGAAATTCCATTTGACTCAACTGTACCTCTCTGGGATAACTTCCTGAAAATGTAGAGGACAGTATATAACGGGGATACATGCATATCCCTGTTCATAATAGCATAGCCTAAATAGCGAAATCTTGGAAGCAGCCTATGAACAGATGAATGGATACAAGGAATTAGGTATTCAGAAGGACAGCCTCTCTGCATTGACACGTAGTGAGCCATAAAGAAGGGTACATTTGAGTCATTTGTAGGAAAATGGATGTACCTAGAGTCCATAATGCAAAGTGAAATGAATCAGAAGTTTAAATGTGGCACGGCTTATCTCAAATGAGAAACCCAAAGGATAAATAAAGAGCAAAATAAAATAGAGATGATAGGAAAAAAAGAAAATTCTGGAACTAAGGAACACAATAGGTTTAGAGAAAACATCAATAGAGAAATTCAGTAGAAGATTCAAGATGGCAGAAGAGTCAGTGAGCCCGAGGAAAGACTAAATGCAAACACAATCGGAAGGATAGAGAATAAAAGATTGAGGATAAATGAACAGATATTCACGTGCTTGTAGCTCACAACAATCAGACAAAGAAAATTTGCCCCGTAGGATTTCCAGAAGGAAAGGAGAGACGGTCACAGACAAATATTTGGAGAAATAGTGAAAACTCCCCAAATACTGTGAAAAACACTAGTTTATCCTCCTCAACAAACTCTAAGGAGGGTTAATACCAAAGAGTCACACATAACTCGTCATCAAACCTCTAAAGACCAAAATCAGAAAGAAAATCATGAAAACAGCACGAAGATGAAATATGTAAAGGAAAGAATCAATATTAATAACTGACTTCTCATCAGAAATAATCGAGGCCAAAAACGCAACCAAATGACATACACAAAGTGTCGGGATAAAATGTAATGATCAAAATGGTGAAGAGAGACACACCCAGGTAAACAAAGATAGTGAACTGGTGACTAGCCAACCTTTCCTGGCAGAATTACTCAAGGGCATTCTTTAGGCTGAAAGAAATGACACCACATGATATCTCAGATCCTCAAGGAGAATTGAGAAACATGTAAACACACACACATTCATAGTATTTTGTTCAATTCTTCTATCAGCTGCTTTTAAAATCTTAACATTGACTAAATCAACACTGTGATACTGTAATGTCTGGTTTATTACCTACGGAAATGTAATCGATGTGAAAGTAATAGGAAAAAAGAGAAGGGAATATGTGCATGGGGAGCCGGTATCAATCGGCAGCTACATAGACCAAACAATTGCAGGATATACATTGTTTTCAATCACATATGAAACATTGTTCAAGGCAAACAATACTCCAGGCTGTAAAAGGCGTCATAATAAAATTTAAAAGTTATGTGTTCTTTGTGAACACAGTGAAGCAAACTTCGAAACCAACAATAGAAAGAAATGTGGGAAACACCCAAATATTTGCAATTAAAAAACATTCAAGACAATCCATCTTAAAAATGAGCAAATGACTTCAAGAGACATCTCTTTACAAAAGGATTTAAATATGGACAGTGGGCATATGAAAAGATGCTCAATATCACTAATCATTAGGGAAATCAAAATCAAAATCACAACATGATACTATTTTATACACATTTCAATGGCTAGTGTAACACACACACACACACACACACAAAACCAAAAATGAAAACAACACCAAACAAGAAGTATTAGTGAGGATATGTAGAGCTCAAAACTTTTATGCTGTTGTTGGAAATGTAAAATGATGCAGCTAGGATAGAAGACACTAGAGTGGTTTCTCAAAAATTACAGATAAAATACCAAAAGATCCAGCAATTCTATTGGCGAGCTCAGCCAAAGAATTCAAAGGCAGTATCTCGGAAAGTTATCTACACACCTATGTTCAAATCAGTGTTACTTACAACAGTCAAGATATAGAAACAACCCGTGTGGCCATTGGTGAATCAATAAACAAAAAGTACTACATATGTACAATGAAATGTTATTCTGCCATTAAATAAATGCAACATTGATGTATACAACAACATAGAACAATCTCCAACCCATGGTAAGTAAAAGAATTTAGTTATAAAATATTGCATTACATGTGATGGTTTACTATGAAATCTCAAGAACTGGTAAATTTGTGGAAGTGAAAAACAAATCTATCATTGACTAGTGTCAGAGGGGAAATTTAGACTAAATATAAGCAGGAAGAGGGAATTATTGGAGGCTATGGAAATGTTCAAAAATTAAATAGCAGTAATGATTACAAAACCCCATACATGTACTAATTTTTGTTTCATTTTTCACTTGTGA
>PVJO010034074.1:0-11403 GCA_004026905.1 Hystrix cristata | reverse complement strand
CAGGCTGGGCTCAAACTTGGATCCTTCTGCCTGAGACTAAGTAGCTAGGATTACTGGCATGCAGGCTGGGCTGTGCTGGGCTGCCCCTAGTTTTTGACGACTGGGCCTAAAACCTCTGTAAATGTGTGTAGTTCTTGGTGTGGGCCTGTGTTTTCTCTCTTGAGTGAGGGTCTCCTGTAGAAGCAGGTGGTGTGCTAAATGTGTTTCTTTCTCTGAGAAACAGCGCATGGCCAGGCTGTGTCTGTCCCCAACAGCCTGCTCACTGGCGAATGTGGCAGGACTCCTCCGGCTCTGGCTTGTGTGCTCCACCACAAATGATGTTGAGCTTTTTCTCATGGTTTTGTTAGCTGCCTTCAAATATTCCTATTTCTTCCTTTTTTATGTCTTGTGAGCTTTCTTTTCACCTTTGTTACCCGTGCTTTCACTTACCTTATATGAAGATACCGTCCTGCGTGTATTCTGGCTACAAACCATTTGCCAGTTGTATATATGAAAGCATCTCTCCTAGTCTGTTGTTCACCTTGCTGTTTTTAATGTTCTGTTTTAAAGTTCTTTATTTGATGGAATCTGGTTCACTTTGTTCTACCTAAGAAAGTTAAAGTCATAGAGATTTTCTCTTGTTTTATTCTAGAAGTTTTATAGTAGGTAGCTAGATTCTCAGGGTAGTTGAGGTAGCTTGTGAATCAAATTAAATTGTACTCATTAAGTGCCTAGAAAACAAATCAGTGTTTAAAAAAAAAAGCAACCAGAAATTAAATGACTTCATAGCATTTTCCCCCACTTCATTTTAGATCAACAGGTGGTCCTTCAGGTCGGAGTGGACATCGGATGGTGGCCTGGAAGAAACAGTTAATCCTTTTCGGTGGTTTCCACGAGGGTACCAGGTTGGTAATGACAGCAGAAGTCTTTCTTTCTGGGAGCACTGTGGGAAGATTTTCCAAAGATCACTCTGCATGCATGTGGAAACCGTGCTGTCCTCTTGCAGGGCCCGCATCCCGGATGAGGAGCGACATCAGTTCAGCCCCTCCCTTCTCTGAACTTACGGGTTATAAATAACATCAAGTTTTACAATGGCTTTTAACTTGAAATCGTTATAAAACCAGAACCTTTTCCAAAGCCTTATCTTTTACCTTGTTTGAAATTATTTAGGAAGTATTTCACACATACAGAAAAATGGCAGTAGTACTACTACACAGTGACACTGTTGAGTTAAATTAATTTGACTTAGAACTGACTGAGTTCTCCTTGAAGCAGGTCCTGTTTGTCTTACGGGAAGGATAGAATTTCTTTATTGGAAATCTGCAGTGTAAAACCTGAGGAAAGAGTGGGGTGTAGCAAATCTTCTAGAAGCTGGGATCCTCTGTGCCCCAGTCTGTGTTACTGGCTGTCCCCCAGGAAGGGGACACATGGGTCTGAGTGGCAGCTGTGGCTCACTTTGCTCCCTAGCTCTTCAGGTGAGAAGCAGCAGCCCCGGCACAGCCCAGCCACCGCTCCTGCTTCCTAGTCCTCACTGCGTGCTGTGGAGGGTGCAGAGTGCAGAGGCAGCCCCTCGCCAGCTTTTCTGGGCAGCAGCCATTGTTCCACATGTGCCTCAGAGCCTGGGCTTGGACTGCTCAGAGAGGGCATGAGAAGGAGTGGCTGTTTCTGACCAGGGTGGAATCCTTTGTCTTTCTACACAGCTGGAGAACAGCGTCTTGTTCTGTGGCACTCACCCCGATAGCAAATTTCCCCATTCCGAGTCCTCACTGCACGTGGAACCCTTTGGCACCTATGTCCCAGGGCACTGAGCATGGTGGAGCTGCAGGGCCTCTGGACTGCTGCACATGGTGCCTTCTTGCCTCTCTGGGGCTGCAGGTGCAGAGGGGCTGCTTCTGTCCCGATGCTCTGCCTCTGCCTGTTCTCCCTGTCCTGTCCATGGTTTCACCATGGTTCTTCCCAAGCTCTGAATATCTCTATTCTCATGGGTCAGTTCGATTGTAACTCACTGTTAGGTTGCAGTTACTCACCAAGTAATCTAATGCAATCATTTGGGAGATTGTGATTTTGCCAAAAAGGCAGGGGAATACAGGGTGACTTTTAGATTAAATTACTCTGCTTCTGTGGGCTGGCATTATTTCTAGTTTTTAAATGAAACTCACATTTGCAGTTTTCCACATGAATTTAAACAGGTAACAGTGAAATGAAACCTTACCTTTAAATCAGTGCACCTGTTAATGGCCCTGCCTTTCCCTGGTGTTATCATAATTGATGGCTTGTGTTGCTTTCTTCCAACCAGGGATTACGTCTACTACAATGATGTGTATGCCTTCAACCTGGACACGTTCACGTGGAGCAAGCTGTGTCCAGCGGGGACTGGGCCCACACCCCGGTCAGGCTGCCAGATGTCTGTCACTCCCCAGGGTGGCATAGTCATCTATGGGGGCTACTCAAAGCAGGTGAGACCAGTGTGTAGGAAAATAGGAAAACTAGGTACTTCTGTCTGCCCCTTCTCGGTTTCACCAGTAATGGGTTCTTCCAAATGAGAAGACACATTAGTTTAATATAAATAGTTTTCTTTATTGAATTATAAATGGACAGAGATGGTGTTAGTTTATTCTCCTTGGAACATACTAAGATGTTTTTCACGCCCTATTAAGTTCTAATCCAGGTACCCCCAGGGTATTGCAGTGTGCTCCATTCTGTATTTTGGGAGTCTTTCTTCCTAGGCCGTGGACACTAACTAGAGTGTGGCTTTCCATTGTAGACTGTGCCATGGCTTAGCTCTCTTTCCTCCTGGTAGCAGACCTTTTACATCTGCACACCTATGCAGGAGTCTCTCTCATTGGGCAACTTGTGTGTCTTCCCTGAAGCTCGTGTTCCTGTCTCCCACTGTCTCTGACAAGGAGTTGCAGGAGTGCTTTCTCCTGGGCACCATTCTTTCCATTTTTGTGTTGTATCAGCTCCTGCTTCCAGCTGGTGCTTGCTGAGAGAAGCTTTGTTTGGATAGAATCCGATTAGATTTTTCTTCTATGGTTTTTGCTCTCTGTGACCTGCTGAAGATTCCTTCTTACATGTTCCTCTAAATGTGATACAGTGTCAGCTTTTATACTGAGCTCCATGATCACCCACAGACCGTTTCTGTGTATGGCACGAAGTAGGTGTTGAGGTTTGTGTATGTTCTGAGGTAGGTGCATGTTTGTTGCAGCACCATTTGTTCAAAAGACTTTCCCACTGGATGCCTTAGGACCTGTGTTGACAATCCAGTGTTTCTGAGTGCCCTGTCCTCCTCTGATGTGTTTGTTGGTCTCGTGCCAGTACCCACTGATGTTGTGTGCAGAACTGCTTGAAGTTAGGTTGTGTAAGTGGTCTGGCCTTGGTGGTCTCTCAGACCTGTGGCTGTTCTAGGTTCTTTGCATTTCCATATAAATTTTAACATCAGCTGGTCCATTTCTATTAAAAAAAAAAAATCTCCCTCCCTGCCCTCTGCTGCCTGCTAGGAATGATGATGAGGGTTGCCTCAAGCCTGGAGATCAGTTTGAAGATCTGACATCTTTGAGTCTTCTAGTCCATGAATCCTAGTGAGAGCTCTGTGCTCCCTGGATGGGAGTTTGACATCTTTAAAAGTTCATACAGATTTTGTTTACTGTCTAGTGCAATTGAATCTGTCCTCATGAAGACTTACATAACTGCATGAATTTAAAGCTACTGTGGTGTATTGCTAGAAGTAATTTGTGACACAGATAGCCCAAAATGAAAAAATGGTAAAAGCAGCTTTTTGTTTTTCCCTTTGAAGACAAAGAGGTTCAATTTCTGGGGAAGCCCCAACACTTGAAAGAAGGGAACAGGCTCTGTGTGGAGAAGTCAGAAGGCTGCCAGAAGAAACTCTGTGAGCAAGACAGCCCTGCTTGGGAGAGCTGCAGCCATCCACCTGTGAGCAGATATTGCTGGTCCTCGAGGCCTGGAGGGGAAGCATGTAAATGTGGCACTATCAGCCAGGCATGTGCCACGCCCATGTAGTCCCAGCATGCTGGGATGCTGAGGCAGGAAGACTGCAAGTTCTGGGCCAGCCTGGGCAATTTAATGAGACCCTGTCTGGAAAGTTTGAAGTGGGGTGGAGTATAGGGATATATAGCTCAGTGTGAAGGCTTTGAGTTCAGTCCCCAAGTTCAGTCCCCAGTGCTGTTTTTAAAAAAAAAAAAAAAATGTGTAATCAAAGATCTCTCTTAGCTGGGCATGGTGACTCATGCCTGTAATCCCAGTGCTCAGGAGGCCAAGGCAGGAGGATCACCACAAGTTTGAGGTCTGCCTGGGCTACGTAGTAAGTTCAAGGCCAACCTAAACTACGTAGTGAGATCCCGTCTCAAAAAAAAAAAAAAATCTCCCTTAGCCTGTTGACTAAGTAGAAGATGTTGCTCTCAGCAAAACACAGGATGGTTAACATAGGCAGGTGCAGGTACCCAGGACACTGCCAAAACTCAGCCAGAACTTGAGTAGAGATATTGCTGAATTTCTTCAGCAGACAAGGCCTCTGGTTGTGGAGTCAATTCTCAGTCCTGCCCAGCCCTTGTGTTTGGCAGAGAAGGTATGGAAGTCTTAATAACTTCATTTATATTAAACTCCTACAAAAAGAGACATCAGGGTGTGACTTGGTGGTAGAGTGTTTGCCTAGGGTGCATGAGACTCTGATTTCCATTCCCAGCACTGCAAAGAAAAGGGAAAAAAGACACCCTGATCTTAGTAACAGTGTATTATGTGCAGAAATGGCATCACCTGGATGGCACAGGTGTTTCCAGAAGGAGAACAAAGCAGTGTGCTCCCTGTTTCCCTTCAGTGAGGTTTCAGCAGCTGTGGCTGAAGTTGGGCCTCCTGGGCTTTGGTGTACTTGGGCCCAGGGAAATATACACAGTGTTTGTGGACAGTTGGATTGCTTATTTACTTGTTCAAAAGCAAAATAGTTTTACCCCTTCCAGTGACAAGTACTAATAATGACAAGAATTCCACTCACCCCAGCACCCAGGTCTGGGGTTTTTACACCGTGCTCCAGCATGAGAAGCCAGGGCCCTTCTGGGACACCAGGGAGCTCCAAGTATCTTGTAGTGCCACTGGTACGGATGTACTCACAAGCAGTGAGACAAAGCCTGTGGCTCTGGGGTGTGACAGAACTGGATGGCATGAGCAAGAGCTCTCTACCAAGTGCAGAGTGTGTTCTCAGGAGCCACAGTGAGTGAGCCACTCTGGGAACAGTAGATTAAACAGAAAGAGGAGGCTATCTGCCTTGCAGCAGAGGCTCTGGCTCAGGAGGTGGTACAGACCAACCACTCCTGAAGCTGGACTGGGCATGTGGTGTGCTGGACAGCACAGTATGGAAAGAGGAAAGATCATGACTTCCCAGGGCAAGAACTGACCAACACAGCCAGGTTACCAAGGCCATCAGCAGGGATGGGTCACAGTGACGGTGAGGACTCTGGTGCACTGTGGTGAGAAGGGCCAGGAAGGCAGAGTTCTGGAATCCCAGCAGCCTCCACCCTCATCTCCCCATGTTGTGGACTTATTATTGTCAACTTGAGCAGGCACACCCAGCTGAATTGAGTTGGTGTAGTTCTGGGTGTAGAGGATCCACCTGAAGTTTGTTGCCAACACAACATAAAGGACAACGGGAGCAGGAGGTGGCGACAGGCTGTTTCCCAGGAGAAAGCCTGTTGTGGTTGGTTTTCCTGCAGGCTGTTTCCCAGGAGAAAGCCTGTTGTGGTTGGTTTTCCTGAAGGGAGCTAGGCTGTTCTCATCACAGGAGGAGCTCAGGGCCTTGCTGTCATTGAGGATGGCTGCTGTTTGCTTTGGGGGAGCTCTGGTCTTCATCTCCGCTGTGAGCATCGTATCCTAGATATATTTTTTCAGCCTTTTAGTGCAGATGCAGATAATACACCAGTCATTGCTGTGGACTACCAGCCCTTGATGGATCCTTCAGCTCTCCAGTGCATAGACAGTTGTTCTTTGCTCTTCCTACGTTGGCTTCTGTGTGTGAATGTTGTAACTTGTACTTGTCCTGTATTACATCTGCTCTCTTGCAATCCATTGACTCAAGAAAGGTAACTAATACACCCCAAGAGGGAAGCGGCAGACAGACCAGGTGAAGGAGGCTCTGAGGACACCTGGGCAGGGCACTAGACATGGTCACCAGCAATAAGGGGAGTCTGAGTACCTGTCCTGGCCCAGAGGAGCCCAGAGAAGAGGAGATGGCTATGTCATGTTGGGTCCTGGACGGGTCCTGGGGCAGAAAGGAGCACAAAGGAAACACAGGGACAGCAGCTAGCAGCTGCTGCTCAGTGCTGCTCCATCAAGTGCAGCATGCACAGAGCCCGCGGCAGATGGGAGCAGCAGGGCCGGGGGTGGGGTACAGGAACTCTACCATCTCTTGGCTTTTCTGTAAATGTGCAGCCTCTCAAATCAGGCAATTTCAGTACAGATAAATACAAGGAAGAAGATAGAGTGAGCTGCAGCCTTCATCCTGGATGAGCATCTTGATGAGCAGCTGACAAGGCTAGGACAAGGTGGGGTGCACTATGGCTTTGGGCCATGTAGGCCCTGGCTGGGTGGGGAGTGCGGCTGTGGAATGCCAAGGCTGAGGGTTAAGAGGCAGGGCTCAGTGGTTTCGTGGCTGCAGCATATCTTTAAAAGTTGGTGCTGATTTCCGTAGAGTACTGACGTGGTCGGGCTATCTGAAAGGTGGTGGTGTTACAGTACACAGAAGTTAGGATGAGGTATGCAGTTCCATGCCATCTGCAGAGCCTGTCCACAGTGTGCTAGCTGGCCATAGAAGCCGTAGGATGCTCCAGCATTCCTCCTATGACTGCTCTGCAGATGATGGGTTTCCATAGTCATGTGTCTGTCGGTGATGGCAGAGTTGAAGGGATTAAGGCTCACTTTATACTGAGCCCTCCCACCCAAATGTACCTAGAGGGTACTGTACCTCTGGGGCTACTGTGGCTGTCATCAGTGCCACCGAGTGGTTCTCACCTGACCCTTTTCCTTTTACAGAGAGTCAAGAAAGACGTGGACAGAGGCACCCAGCACTCTGATATGTTTCTAATGAAGCATGAGGAAGGAGGCGAAGGTACTGAGCTGGCCACTGAGACTGGCTGCCTAGCTGTGGGCAGAGGGCAGTAGGGAAGCACATGCTCCCCTCTTGCAGATGTGGGGCTGGCAGGAAGTCCCCCACCTAGTGCCCAGAGCTGGGGCACAGCCAGGGTGCCTTGTCTGTGGCTGTGCCCTTAGGGTGCTTCTGCACTCTGCAGCTCAAGTCCCATCGCACACTCAATAGTGATGCACAGTTCGTGCTCCTGGGTGAGGTGATCATGGAAGGCACTTCTGGGCAGGGCAGCTGTGTACATGATCTCAGGGCCCCGCAGGTATAGAAAGAGGCTTGGGGTGAGAGGAGGGAAGGAGGGGCTGCTGCCTTCAGTCATTTCTGGACCTTTTAAAGAAGTCCCGTTTGTTTTAAATGGTACTGGAGATTGAACCCAGGGCTTTCACATGAAATACATCCTTTCTCTCCCTTTTATTTTTAATTTTGGGATAAGAGTTTCACTGAGTTGCCCAGACTGAGCTTGAACTTGTGGTTCTCCTGCCTCAGGCTCCCAGAGTGCTGGGCTTATAGGTGTGAACTATTGTGCCTGGTAGAATCGGTTCTGTATAAGTAATGGGAAGACTTTCCACCACCTGTCTGTCACAGCCGGCCACATAAATTAGACACTTGCAAAGGAAGAACAGAGTAGGTCTTGCCAGCAGAAGAGCTGGTGACCACCACGTGGGTCTCGGTCTGGGCTGGCATGAAACAGACCTGGGAGGGAAGATGTGACTTCATGGGAGGGCATGCCAGGCCCCTGCCTCCTGCCATTGTGGCCCACATGCGGATTCTTTCAGCCTGGGCCGGTCCTGTAGCTGCTGCTTCCTGTGGTCTCTCCCACACTGCCTTGCAGACTCAGCTTGACATGGCTTTCAGTGGTGATGCCTGAGTGGAGTTGCTCATGCCTCTGGGCCTCAGGAGGAGAGTGAGCTCGAAGGTGTGGAACTATGTCTGCTTTGTTTTTCTGCAGAGAGAACAAAAGGAGACATTTGGGATGTTTCTGCCTACAGTCTCCTCATCTGTGGGGCACCAGGGGCCTCAGCGTGTCCTTGTCTGGCTCTTGTGCCCCCCCCCCCTTTTCTTACCCTGTCTCCTTATTTCTCCTTTGACAGGCAAATGGGTGTGGACCCGGATTAACCCTTCAGGGATCAAGCCCACGCCAAGGTCTGGCTTTTCGGTGACTGTGGCCCTCCATCATCAGACACTGCTCTTTGGGGGGGTCTGTGACAAGGAAGAGGAAGAGAGCCTGGAGGGCGTGTTCTTCAATGACCTGTACTTCTACGATGCCACCAGGAACCGCTGGTTCGAGGGACAGCTGAAGGTAGATGAGCTCACAGAGCACCATGTCAGCTACCCAGAACACAGCTCTGGGGTCCATACCCCACATGCCCTCACATGTCCCCGTTTACTTCTCCCCAGCAAGGTATCTGGGCCCTCGGTGCCCACATGTGCTCTTGGGAAGGGATGTTCCTGCCTCTGCATGTTGCCCACGTGCTAGGTTGTGGCCCTTGGTCTGGAGCCTCTCAGCCCATCCTGGTACCAGCTGATGCGGCTTGGTAGTCCCTGGCCAGGGTTGGGTTGCGGGCCCCAGGCCCGTCTTCCTGACAAGGCCGTGTTGTGGCTCGCGACAGCATCTGTGCTCTGTGGCCCGAGCTTGTCCCTGGTTTCCCATCAGGCAGCTGTATCCAGGACCTACCCAGCACAGGCAGAATAGTGGGTGACAGTCCCAGCAGAGGACCCCTGTCAGCCTCAGTCTGTGTGTGTCAGTTCAGCCAGCTCCAGGGCTCCCTCTGCACAGGCCTGCTGCAGATTCAGGTCCTTGTCAAAGGATGTCTGGGTCACGCAGGGGTCTGCCGTTGGGAGGACCACCGTGGCAGAGGCCATGTAGGCGTCTCTGTGGCTCTCCAGAGCACTGGGCCCAGAGGAGAGGTTTGTGCTACTATTCTCACACTGCTGGGTCTCAGGACCCCTTGCTGCTTCTCAGGATGATGGGGACCCTGGAAACTTTCTTGTGCAGTTTGTTGTTGTATCCCAGGTATGGAGTAGATCTTGGTATCTAGAATGTGGATCTGATGTGGGTAGACCTGGAGGCAGTGGTAGTTGGAACATTTGAGTATAACATGGCAGATGTCATCTTGTGGGGATGATGTTCTGTTCAAAAACGACAGAGGCAGCAGAAGTGTCTAGATGTATCTGCACCATGGCCAGGGAGACGGGACAGAGACGGCCAGACAGTGGTCCTGCAGGAGGAGGCCGACTGGAGGCTCCTGGGAAGCATTTGGGGGTTGAGGGCCCCACTCCAGGCGGCTGCACTGTGGATCAGGCTATTCTCTTGATCCACATGATCCACTCTGTCCTTGGCAGAGGGTAGGGTTTGGGAGTCTCTGACTTCTGCAGCCTTTTAGGGAGAATTGAATTCCCAGGAATTGAGCCAGCACACAGCCTGGGCATCAGCCGGGCCTCGTCCTGGTGCATCTCTTCTGCATGTGAAGATGCAGGAGTGTCCCCCAGCCCTGCACTGAGAAGGAGGCTGGCGGGAGGCTGGGCTGAAGGAACACCTACCCTTCACGGATAGCAGGGCATCTGCTCCTGTCCCCAAAACTCATAGGTGGCACACTGGGGCAGCGCCATTCCCTGCTCTGCTCTCCCGCTTGGTCTCTGAGCTCTTGTTCTGTTAACAGGGCCCCAAGTCAGAGAAGAAGAAACGGAGGCGGGGCAAAGCAGAGGAGTGCACAGGTGCAGATGGGCAGGAGCATGGGGCAGCCAGCACCCCAGAGCCCCTGGAGGTGGTCAGAGAAGTGGTGGCCGAGGATGGGACTGTGGTTACCATTAAACAAGTGCTCAAGGCTCCAGGCCTGGTGAGGCAGCCCCCATCGGAGGACGAAGATGGTGCTTTAGAGTGCAGCAGCCCCAGGGTTGAGCCATGCCCACGCTCCAGCGCCATGGTGGCTGTCAAGCACGGGCTGCTCTTTGTCTATGGGGGCATGTTTGAAGCCGGAGACCGCCAGGTGACCTTGAACGACCTGTATTGCCTTGACCTGCACAGGATGGAGGAGTGGAAGGCCTTGGTGGAGATGGATCCAAGTAAGCCAGTGGGGGCACGAATCTTCTTGTTGTCCAAGTCACCTGTCAACTCTGCCAGTGAGCCTTGCAGGGATTCGCTCTCACCTCTGGTCCAGTTTCCTAAGAGCAGGACCTGGATGTGGGGAGGCACATGGTGATGGCCCAGGACCCGGGCCCCTGGGTAGGACCTGGGGCCTGGGTAGTATAGCCATGCCTTCCTGAGCGCAGACCAAGCAGAGCTCACATCTCCTAGGTCGCTGGTGTTGAGCCTTGGCCAGCCTGGCTCCTCTCTGATCGAAATTCTGTCTCTGCTCTTTGAGCCCTCGCATCCCTAGTTTACCCCATACTGCTGCTGGACCTAAGCAGTTACTCATTTTTTAAGACTGGAAACAGAGCATGTGTGTTTAGGAGAAGGTTTTAAGTTGTATGTGTCTTCTGAGAACCACAGCCAGCCACTGGGGCTGAAACAGGCACAGAAAGAAGTGGTCTGCATTGTGTTGCCCACGTCTTCGGGGAGTGTGGCTTGTGTCCTGCCTGCCTGGGTCTTGCCTCATCACGGCTCTGAGGAGACCCTGTCTGGTTTCCTGAACCATCCCAGATGTTGGGCAAGGAAGTTAGGGCTCACATCCTGGGTCTGAGTGGGAAGGCAGGGTCCTCTGTCCACAGGTTCCCTGCTCCCTGGGCCACAGTGATTATCTGTGTGTGTTTGTTTTGCCTTTGAAGAAACCCAGGAGTGGTTGGAAGAGACGGACTCAGATGAAGACAGCAGCTCAGCCGATGGTGCAGAGGCAGGAGATGAGGACCAGGATGACAGTGAGGAGGAGAGTGATGAGGAAAAGGAAGGTGAGCTTTTCATTGAAACTTGACTTTGTGAATGTGAGTTCTAAGCAGATGGTGGTTTCTGGTGTGGTTTGGGCAGCGCCATGTGGCCTCTCCGGAGTCCCGTGAGTTGCTGTCCTCTCTGCGTGGGCTTCTGTGCTGAGTGTCTCTCTCATTGCCCTTTTCCGAAGAAGAGTCACAGCACTCAGTGGTGGCACCCGGGGGAGCAGTATGTGCACTACCTGCCCAGGACAAAGCAACACTGGCTGAAGCTCGCCCGCAATAACCTGGGGCCCGATGCCAAAGAGAAGAAAGTGCTGAAGGTAGCCCAGGCCATGGCAGAGACCTTCCTTGATGATTCAGTTCAAGATGTTGCAGAGGCCAGCAGTGAAACTGAAGGGCAGTGAATTCCCTTGGTG
>PVJO010034073.1:0-11402 GCA_004026905.1 Hystrix cristata | reverse complement strand
CTTGTAAGAAGCCCAAGGAAGCCAAATCGTAAGCTCTTAAATATTCATATGTCTACCATTATATCTGTTTGTCTAGAGAATACTGACTAATACAAGCATTCTGAGACACTTCTCTGTAGCTACAATGAAAGTTTTAAGAGTAATTTTCCTGCTCGTCCTCATATTGGACCTCTGCCATCAGCAGTGGATGTGGTCTTCTTGGTAAAGTCCAAGGGGCTACAAAATCCACAGATCTGTGCCTGTACGGACATGCTTTCCCCAAAAAGGTGCACTTTTGTCTTCTAGCCCTGCCAAATGCACAACACAAGGGATGGAGTGTGGGTGTGAGGGAAACAGAGAGAATCAAGCTCAACTGGTTATTTTTGTTTTCAAAGTTTCTTCTTTTCAAATAAAACATCTGCCACATCTCTAGCTCCAGAGGAAAAATTCTCAAAATATTTTATGAATTGCCTTTGCTGTTGACATTATCATTTTTTCAATATTGAAAAATTTGTGACCACAAATAATTTTTCTTTGTTGTTTAATTTATTCGACTTCTTGTCTTGGCTGAAAAAAATGCCACCAAGTAGGAACATGGCCTGACACTCCGCTAACGGCGATGCCTGCTTTCTCCGGAGTGCTGTGTTGTGTTAAACTGACTTCGTGGAATTTTAGTCCTGTTTACGAAGGGCTCCTACTTATTTTGATGTTTGTTAGAAAAAGTGGGAAAAAAGAGGAATTCAATATGCTTGTATTGTTAGGTTGTGAGTTACCTTTGAAAAATAGAAATAACGGAGAAAGATTTTATATTTAGCATTAACCTGATTAGCTTCCAGTTCTTCAGCGGAAGCAAGAAAGGAAGCGGTACTGCTAGGACAATACTGAGAATACAGCCTGTATGTGCTTTAGCCGGGAGTCCTGCCCTAGCCGGGGGGCCCACGGTGCTGAGAAGCGCTCTCCGTGACCAGATTTCCGGTCTCCACCCCGGGACTGGGAGCCTGCATTCTGCACAGCTGTCCAGACCTCTCACCAACAACTGAGCCTTTTCACCCGGCTCCTCCGCGCCCTTGCTCGATCAGGAATGCCTGGCTCTCACATCTCACCTAGACCCCGAAGACTCTGCTGGGGAGTGAGACACATACTATAATGGTATAATTCTCAGACACCTATTTATAAATTATTTTGGTATGAGATAGTGTCAAGATACCCTAATGGTTTAGTACTCGGGATCGCTTTCCTAGCAGAATGGTAATTCTTGGCTGCCTGAGGCAGGTGAAGTGAGAGGGAGCCTGCACTGACCTCCCTTCCCTCCCTGCACTGGTGGGGATTTCCTGGCTGGTTGTCCTGGGTGAAGCTCGAAGTTGCCTGAGGTAGAGTAGGTTTGAACGGAGTGGAGTCGTCCCGCGTTAGCGTCTGCCTGCAGTAGTTGTGTGGGAAGCACAGACCTCCTCTCCAGTCCTGGAAAGCGGAAGTTACGTTATCTGGGGAGGCCCACAGCCAGGCAGTCACAGCCCTGTGCTTCCAGCCTGATGGTCAAAGCACAGCATTAGGGAGTCATGTTGGGAGGATCATCAGCAAAACTCAGTTCTCCACAACGTCAGGAAGAGTTTAACAGAGAGAAGGGCAGAAATTGGGTAGAAATAAAGAGGTGGCTGGTTTTCCTTTATTTCATGCACTACTAGCTGCATTTCTCAGCCTCTCTCTTAAAGGAAGTTGCATTTCAGAGCAAGGGTAGGGTAGGAGTAGAGAAGGAATGGAAGGCAACTCTCCAACTGAAATTTAGATTTTCATCCCAATTAAAAAAAAAAAAAAAGGAACAGACACCGAGCCTCCCCTTTCTGTGCCAAGCATGGTAGCAACACAATGCAAGCATTGTTCAGTGTGCTGGGTGTGTTACACTTTAGTTTAGACCAGAATTGTGAAATATGGAGACTTTTAGGGAAAAGTATTTGTTTTTACAATGCACATTATCTAGAAAAGGAAGCCAAGTATAACCAGAAAAAAGAAATGAGAGAAAGTAAAACACAGAAGAGTAAGTTACAATGAAACACATTTTTATTTTTAATGTTTTTCAAGGAGAAAGATGAAAATAACCTGAGATATGCTGACATCTGTGACTTGAATGGCCTGGCCTGGCTCAAGTTCACTTTATTTGGGCAGTTTCCCTACTCACGTCAAACAACCAAGTTCTCTCTGGTAACATTCTTTGGAAAAAAAGACAGAATGCGTAGAAGAAAGGACTAGAAAAATACATAGGAAAAAATAGAGCAGAAAAGAAATTGTGCCATAGGATTCGAGAATCGGCACAAACCTATCTTTTACGATTGGTACATTTGTAAGCTGGAAAGAAAACCTAACACCATTGTAGAGTTGCATCATTTCTCTTAGGAGAATTTATGTACCCGTCTGCACCAAAGTGTCACTGGGGCTCATTGTTCTGAGAAATGTCTGCCTCGCTCTTGCTAATGGTCTAAAATATTCCGTCCAACTGACAATGTGGTTTCAAGCTGGACTGCTTCCTAAGGGAAGCATGTTTTGGAAGTTTGCTTACTTGATCATTACCTGCCAAAGCCATAACAAAGACAGCTCCTTCTGCTTTGGTACTTTATGGTCAGCATACTAAATAGAGCCTGCTACACTGCTCCCCTCCCGCCTCCCACCCCCCAAATTCCAGCCTCAGGAAGAAAGGAGAACAAACAGCAGCCTCAGCAAGATGAATAAAATGAGATTCATATATATCACTGTTGCTAATTTCCTACACAAGAGGATTAAGGTACTTGAAAATGACTTTGCCCCCTTTTGGAAATCTCAGAATGTCTTTCATACCCGAATCTCCTACCCGAAGGCTTCCCTGTGACACTGTAGTCTGAGCTGTCACCCTGCCACCTAGCCACAGGGAATGGGTCAGGGTGGGCATCAGAGAGCCCAGCAGCCAGTCTGCAGTTGAGCTAGAGACGTGCAAATGGCCTGGCATGAAAATCCTTCCCAAACGGGGCTAGCGACTGCTTGGACAGGCGAGATACTCTCCTTCAGGGACTGTGCACACGATACACGCAGAGAAAGCAGTTTGGGGCGTTGGGCCAACGACAAATGCTACCTGGAGAAAAGAGTAAGTGGAAGTTTTCAGGCAGCAAAAACTGCGCAGCACCACGTGTACTGAGGCAGAGAGAAAAAAAGAATAGAAAGACACTGGTGGGTGCCTGCAAGAGCAAAATAGCAAGCATGAAGCGGGCCACCAAGATGGCGGGGAGTGAAGTGGGGCCCCAGGGCCTGCTGCTGCAGCGACATGACTGGCTGCAGGAGTTTTCCATTTTTGTTCATTTTTGAGGCCCAACTATTAAATGTCTTAGAATCTCCTTCCATTAACTTCTGCGACCTCGTATACCCAAATGCTGGCAATCTAAAGGGGTCTGCCTAATACGAGTTGGCTCTCTAATGAGTTTTAGGATACATTCAAACAAGTTTTCGTAATAATGTCAAATGTACTTTCTAACGATTCGATTATCTGCTTAATGTTTGCAATTTGTAAACAAAATTCACCTCAGAGTAGAGGAAGGAGTCTCTTCTGGAACTTTTTACACACAGGTAGATAGTGGAAAAAAATATTTCAATTATCAGGATGAGTTCAAGATTGTCTACTATTTAATGGGAATTGGCTACTTTCCTGTCCAAGATCCTATCGCAGTTCAAATCTTGTCACAGATCTGTTATTGTGACCCCAGACGCTTCTGGAGCCCTGATTCCCGATGTAGTGAATCGAAATGCTGGAACTAGCAGGCCTCTTCTGCTTATGTTGGGAAATAGGGTAGAAGAAAAAAGGGGAGGAGTCTTTCATTCAGAGATACAGTCAGTGCGAATCACTGCCATCCTCTGGACGGAATAGAAGAGGAAACAGTGTATAGATCTGTGAAACCATCTTCAAAATACTTTCTAAATCCATCCAACGACATTTAATGAATGTGTACAATGTGCGGCAGTTTGCTAAACTCTGTAATACCTCAATTATCCCTCCCTTTGAAAAGCTTACAGATGTGCTAGGGAAATGAAATTACACAGAAATGAAGATAACTTCAGTGGATGATGCAATTAAGTATTGAATTACACAAAGTTTATGTGTACTACCATAACTCAGGGACACTGCCTTTTCCTTTTTTTCTTTTTGAAGACAGCGTCTTGCTAAGTTGCCCAGGCTGGCCTTGAGCCCATGAACTCAAATGACCCTTTCCCCTCAGCCTCCTGACTAACTGGGACCAGGGACACACGTGACCACACCCAACTCTCTTTCTATTCTTCGTGAGACACTTTTGCTTTCTTCAGATGGAGAATGGAAATATATACAAAAGAAGGTGATCAACTGCAAATTCTAGGACAATCAGGCACAAAACAATAAAATTGGATCCCTTGGACAAATTAAAACATTAAACTAAAATGAAGACTCAAGTCACTCCACTTTCCTGACGAGATGTCTTAAGAGGCCCCTTCCGTGTCTGAGCTTGGTCTGTCGTTTTTAGACACCACGACTCCCATCTCACGCAGTGCAAGCTGCCTTCTCTCACGTGGCCCAGGTAAGACCTATAATATTTCAGAAAGCGAATTCGGTGGATTTAAAGTCTATGCATCCCTCACTCAGGCTGAAGTCCAAGTCCTGAGCTCCCACTATAGCTTTCACTGGGTGACATCTGAGGCGCCACTCTGCTATTGTCACTGCCTGGAGAGTACTGCTCCCGAGAGGAGGTACATCATTTAATAGCACTTATGACAGCAATGAAATAGAGACAGCAGAACTCAGTCATGAGGCTGATCGAGAGACAATACAGATTTGATTATCGGAGCTAAGAGATTTGTAGAAAAAGACATAGTGACAGTTTGACAGATTTCAGTGTGTAACGAAAAGTCCTTACTTCAAAAGAAGTGTATAGATGGAAAATTTTGCTCTTGTCGATTTTTCTTTTCTATCTGCAGGAAGTTGACACTACCCTGGCAAGACAAGATGTGGCTTCCTTTGCTCTTCCAACCATCCATCTAGAGTTGCCCTGCGAGACAGGATAGTTCCAAGGTGGGCAAGCTGGAGGGTTTGGGTCCAGTACAAGCACACGGATGTAAAAAAATGGTCACAGAGACAAATACAATCTGAATGGTTTATGTTTCTGTTCTGGTTTTCTAATAACTGTCTCTCAATTTAAAATCCATTTTCACAGCCTTGTTTGCAACTCTCCAGTTCGATCATACAAACATTCTTCCTTTGCCAGGGGAAGGTGCTGCGGGGATCATGCGAAAGGGAGGTGCTCCTGGTCTGCTGTATCGTGCCTTTTCTTAGTTTGCCCCGCCCTGGTGATGGGCAGTGTGCAGGATAGCCTCGGGCTTTCCTGTCTGATTGGCTCCTGGTAGTTCCAGGCCCTGGTCAGTCTCAGCCCATTTACAGTCGCTGGTGGTGGGGGGGGATTTCCTCGCTAGCACTGGCCGCTCCTTCACTGCCCAGCAGTGTGAGCCTAGAAAGCCAGCATCCTTCTCCACCACCCGCAGTCTGCAATCTCATCTTCCTCAACTGAATTTGCAGCCTAGGCTTGGGAAAGGAACTCCTTCAACATGTCTTCCTTTTTTCTGTAGTGTTCTTCAGCCCCATAGTCTTTAGCTGGTGTAGGTTGTCTTTATTTTCCTTAACAGATAATCTGGTGTAGGTAGTTTACAATTTTTATATTCAATCTTCCTTATTGAAATGATACTGCAATTTTTGTCTCTTGACCATGCACTCATTGGTTCCCTTCCAAGCCATCTCAGCTTCCTCTAAAAATGTGGCCTAGAGTCAGATTTGGCTGACCCTGGTGCAGTGTCAGATCACTGCTTCTGAGTACAACTCTGTGTTGGAGGTTGGCATTTTGTGGCCATGCACTGTCCTCATTCTAAGGTAACTTGGAGGCTGAGCATTCAAAAGGGCTGAACTCCTCACGTAAATTCAGCTATGGCAGTCTTGTGCACTCTGATCACAAGCATAAAAAAATAAAATAAAATATAGCTGGATGGATTTTCTGGAATCCTTCCACATAGGTTCAACTCTATTCTTAAGTGGGCCACTTTATGAAGGTAAAAATGATTTAACCAGTAAACAAATCCTCTGCCATTAGGTTGCTCTCTGGATTGTGTGTGCAATCTTTTGCGCTACAGTTTATGCTTTCCACAGTCACCACTCAGATTTCATTTCCTGCTTTAGGCAGCCTCATTTATATCGCCTTCTGTGTACGCAGTCTTTCATTATTTCACTGATTTTGTATCACCCACCAACAAAATCATTGCTCACATTATTGAATTAAAGTAAAATTTCAATTTATACTAAGAAAGGAAATATCTCACTTTTCTTTTCCAGAATTTCTGACAAGTACAGTATACTAAATTCCAATATTTTAATCCAAAGATCAGAGTTTCGAGTTTTACAAACCTTTTTATAGTGTCTTTTGTCTCCATTTAAAGATCTCCAGTTAGTGAGACAACACCAATGATGTGAAGTTTAGACTGAAAAATGAAGAGGCCTCCCTCCCATTCCCCCTCAGAACAACCATTGCTTTAAGTGACAGGAGAAAGCTCTCCTGACCTTCACGGACAGAATCTGTGCAAGGCCAAGCAGTTACAAATACTGTCAGTAACCAGGACGCGCAGATGCTCTGGGGCTTTGGAAGCTACGCCCACCACACTCAGCCCTTTCTGGTTATAATTCAGTGTCGAGTCTACCTAAGGAACCTGACGGATACAGAAACTCACTGGGCTGAGCAACTTGCTCAGAGTCACACAGTGGGATTGTGGCTGACCTGGATGTGAGCTGCTGTCTTCTAACCGCTGCTGCGTTGGATACAGGTAGGTTAGTGCTCAGCTCTTAGTGAGGGTCAGAGCTCCTTGTGTTCAAATCACTGTTGCAAGGCAACAGTACAATGTTCTTTGTCATAAATTTTCTACTAGATTTGATTTAAAGGTCAACCTTATCTCTAATGAGCTTCTCCTAATGAAACAATATTTTATCATAAAAGTATTTGGAAACCCTGAAATAGAGTTTTGTGCATTTGAAGTGTTCTTTGTTCTTTGACCAAGACAGGTCCACATTCTCTTCTAATAAACTGAAAGATACATAGATGTTCAAGTAATTATTCTCTAGTATTTCTTTATTAAACTAAGATCAGCCACGATACCTCTAACGCAAATTACATGTTTTCATTAAGAGCAACTACAAAATGTTCAGAACATTTATCATAGTAAATAAAAGCTTCAAAGGCATTTATAGTACATGTCTGTGACACATAATGAATACATTTATTGTAGGGAGTGCTACATGCACATATTTCATCTAAATCCTCTGATTTTCCTTTCTCTTCCCTGCTTTCCCCCCATCTCTAAATCCCCTTCCCATTTGCAAAAGACCTATCTCCCATCTCCCATTATCTATCTTTTACTTTGCTCTTTAACTTATTGATATTTTGGGTTTCTCATATAAAGTAAACCATGCGATATTTAGATTGTGTGTCTAATTTATTACACTTAACATTATAATCTCAAGCTGTATCTATTTTCCTACAAATTACTTCAATTTATCCTCATTTATGTCTAACTAGTACGGCATTGTGTATATATACTACATATTCCTTATCAATTTCTTTGCTGATGGGCACATAGGTGACTTCCAAGATGTATCTATTATGAGTTGTGTTGGCATAAACATGGGTATGCAAATATCACTGTAATATCTTTAATAACACTTTCATGAAGGTACCTAGAAGGGGATAGGTGGGTTGGATGGAATTTCTACTTTTAAGTTTTTTGAGAAATTTCTATACTGATTTCCATAGTGTTGGCAGTAATTTACACTCCCACCAACAACATACAAGGGTTCCACAAAGGTATATTTTAAAAAGAATTCATTTCTGAAATAATCAGTGGTATAAGGTCAAAAGAATTAAATTCTAAAGGGGCCTTTCTCGGGTATGCATGTGACAATATGACAATTCTCAATGACCTTATCTGCAAAATGGAGCTAAGAATAGATGTCTTTTTAATTTCACAAGATTCTTGTAATGAAAATAGACGTAATACATAAGAAATATTTTTCAACTTTTGTGAACAAAGCCTCCGTATTGTTAATGCTTTTCAATATCATGTTATAATCCTGCTGATAACTTAAGTCACAGCCATTCTTCAGCATTCACAGGAAATTGATGCCGAGACCACCTGAGGATGCCAAGATGGGTCGGTGTTCAAGTCCCTTATGCAAATGGCACAGGACATGCATATGACCTGTGGGATCCTCCACACACTTGGATCATCTCTAGATTGCTTATAACACCTAATACAATGCGTGTGCTACCTAAATATTTGTTACACTGTATTGCTTGGGGAATGATGGCGTGAAAAAGCCCTTATATGCTCGGTAGAGTCTCAATTTTCTCTTCAAGTTCTTCTGTTTTTTCTCTGTGTTTGGCCGGTTTGCCAACGTGGAGCCCATGAATACAGAGGGCCTGCTATGGTCTGTCATATTTAATATTTATAGGTATACTTGGATATAACTACCAAAAACACAGATTTGTGTACGATAGAATCACATTTTAAAACTGGGTCTCCTTTAATTTTGCAGGAATTTGAATGTAGAATTGGCCTATCATCTGTTTTCTTACGTGTAAAATACAATGCAGACTAAAGATTTCTGATCAATGTTTTGGCTTCTGTCCATGATATTCCTTTTCAGACCACTAGATGGCGAAATTTGAGGTCTAATGCACGTTGAAGGAATGTGTAGGAGGCCTAGTGATCTAGTGACCTTCCCTCTGGAAAAGACACAAGGAAGAAAGCAAGAGAGAGGAGAATGTTATTAGCGCCGGAAGTTACGGGAGTCTCGGGTCTCTAAGCAGCAGAGCACAGAGTGGAATGCAGGCTCGGAAGGCCTGTTGCTCCATGCAGCCTTCCGCTAGCTCATACAGAGGAATCACTTCACTTGCCCCGAAATACATTTCTCTCGTTTCTCATCAAACGCACGTTCACTCTTTCCTTCTCTGGAAGTGGGCGGGAGACCACGAGTGCCGTGAGTGCTTGGTTCTAGAGGATGGATGCTGATGGTGTTCTGGAGAGCGCGTGCTCTGAGAGCCCGGCACACCTCACACCTGCTCGGTTCTGTTCCCGACTCCGCTCTGCTCTGAGGGCAGCGGCGCCGGGAGCTTCCTCTGGCTTCGCCCCGGTTCTCTATAAAGCTGACACAGTAGCATTGGCTACCTGGGTTTTCTGAGAGAGTTAGCGAAGATTAATGAGGTAATGATGCCGAAGGCCAGATCTTTCAATGGAGGCTGCTAATTACAAGCAAAGCCATCAGGGGGTAGATACTCCACCCGTGTCGCACTGCTCCTCAAGTGGATGATGTCATCGCCATTTTCTGGAGAAGAGAAAATGACTAGGAGGGAGAAAAGCAAGCCTTGGAAGGAAGTTGCGTGGACCAGGAAATGACTGGTCTGCACCAGAGAAGGGTGAAGGGGCCGGAAGGAATCTAGGGTAGGAGTGGAAGTGAACCTCTCCCCAGTGCACCGAGAGCAGGAGATGGAAAACCAGAATTTACCAGGCACCAGGAGGCCCAGCAAGACATGAAAGGGATGCGAAAAAATTTTTGCCAGCTGTTCCTCAGACAAAGGTCTAACATCTAGAATATATAAAGAACTCAAAAAAATCAGACCCCCCAAATTTAAAAATCCAAAAATGGGCACCAGAAATGAATAAACATTGAATGAAATAATAATGGCAAATAAATATACGGAAAACTATTCAACATTACTGGTCATCCAAGAAATGCAAATTAAAACAGCACTAAGATCCCATCTCCAGAAAGAACAGTTATTATCAAGAAATCACCCAATAACAAATGTTGACGGGGCTGTGGGGGGAGAAAGGAACCCTCCTCCACTGTTGGTGGGACAGTAGGCTGGTCCAACCATTGTGGAAATCAGTGTGGAGATTCCTCAAAAAACTACAACTAGAGGTTCTATTTGACCCAGCTATTCCTCTGCTTGGTATCTTCCTAGAACAATTCAAAACATCATACCACAGTGATATATGCACAACCATGTTTATGGTAACACAGTTTGTAATAGCTAAGTCTTGGAAACAACCCAAATGCCCAAACAACTAATGAATGGCTAAAGAAGATGTGGTTTTTCTACAGAATGGAGTACTACTGTGCCATAAAAAGGATAAACTTGAGACATTTATAGGTAAATGGATGTACCTTGAGAACATACTCTTAAGTGAAATAAATCAGACGCACATGAGTACACATCGAATGGTTTCTCTAATACGAGAAACCGTAAGTGTAATTAAGGACAAAAAAGTATAATAGATATTATGTAAAAGAAAGATAATATTCAATAGGGAGGAGAATTAGAAAGGGAGGAAGGAGAAAAGGAAGGGAAAAGAATAGAAAGGAAAAAAGGGAAAATGTAAAACTGTAAATAAAGGAGGGGGGGAGAGGAAGGGGGGTGGGGAAGACAGTGGGGGTGAAACCAAGATATATCATGTACAGGTACAAATTAACTGGGATGAATGTGATCATTATGTACACGATTTACCAATACATGTTCTTGGTAAATAAAATTCTTTAAAAAGACATGAAAAGATTAGAGAAGAGTTATTCGTACATGTTTCTAATTTTATATAATATAGCCTCATTTTTAACCCAGTGAAAATTATGCAGTTAGGAGGCCAGGTGTCTTAAACGTATTTTATTTCTTTTAAAGGCAAACTAACTTTCTGAAGTGGAGGATGTTCTTGGAGAATTTTTGTTTCTTTTGTCTGAGATAGGAATCCTTCGTCTCTTTTCCTTGTGCACTTCATACAATGTTTCTCACTAAGTTCCTCTTTAGCCTTTTCTTCTGTAATGTCACACATAGACAGGGCTCTCGCTCTACTTCCATTCTGGAGAGCTCAGAGCTCACTGTCGGGTAAAATGCACAGCAGCTCCCGAAAGGGGCTCAAGGAGGCCTTACGTGTTCTGAGCTGCTGAGAAACCATCCGAGGTCCCTCCTCCTGAAGACAAGCTCTCTTCCCAAAGCGCCTCAACAAAAGATCATTTTTCATTCATTCTTTCTCCTTCTCCCCTCTTCCCTTTCGTCTCCTTCCCTTCCTTTCTTCTTTTTTCTTCATCCTCTTTCCTTATGTTTAAACTAGTTTTCATTGATTATTACCAAGTAAAAATTCCTGGGTTCAGCCTCTGATAAACACAGAGTATACTTCATATTCCTTTGGACTTAGGTTTGTATTTTTCCTGTGGCTAATAGGACATGAAGCATACCGGGGAGAGGACCACAGGTAACAAAAAAGTTTTACATGACTCTTCAGGTCATCTTAGCCACTTTTGGAAGTAACGTTCATGGGATATTTGTTAGCAGCTATTGTGAGGACAGTAATAT
>PVJO010034072.1:0-11402 GCA_004026905.1 Hystrix cristata | reverse complement strand
TAGATGTCCCCCCAAAGCCTCATGTGGTAAGAGATAGCTGGATCTAGAGTGTGTGATTACTAAATTGATCCATTGATCGGTTTGGCATTGTTCTGCTGGGATCAAGGATGTGAGACTGAAATTGGGGGTGGGAGTGCAGGCCGCCCTGGGGGCAGGTAGCCTAGATAAAAGATACAGGAAGAAGCTAACTAGCTGCTTGCTTGCATTGCTTATTTGCATACATTCCTTGGATTTCTTCACTTTACTTTTGCGGCTGGTCGGCTGCCGGTCTACCACGCCAGCCTGCCCCTCTGCCATGCCGCCCTGTTTCGGATCCAGCGGACCATAGACTGAAACCTCTGCAGACTGTGAGCTAATAAACCTTTCTTCCCCTAATTTTGGGTGTCGGGTATTCTGTCCCAACAACGAGAGAAAAGTAACTAAAACAGGCAATAAGCAGAATTCCTCTTTTTCCTCACATACTTTTCATTTTCTTTATTATATATAATATGAATCTGTTAAGAAAATTGGAGATAAAAATACACAAACCATTAAAATTACTTATAGTCCCACTATAATGATATAATCACTATGCATATTTGGGAGGATAATCCTTCATTCAAATTTTGTGTATATTAACCCTAAATATCTTGCTGTATCTGTATCTATATCTATATAAGTGTTATATATATTTTAACAGAGGAATGTTAAGATTTTCTTTTTATTTTTTAATGTTGTAGGAGATAGAATATATGCTTTTGGAATCATTTTTTACCTGTATACATTAAAAAAATTCATGCTTGGCATTGAAAATATTTTATATTTCCATTTAATCATTGTAGAGTTATATGTCTTTTGGGGGGAGGGGTCTCAATGGCTGAGCTAAAATAATTTTGAATTTCTATGGTTAAGCACAGAATTACGTTAAAAATTTATGTTAAGTGTTTTGGAAAAAAATCTAACAGACCTTTTGATAATTAGCTGCCTCTGGAAAGTATGCCCTGAAGGAGAAAAAGGAAATTACTAGAATCTGTCCCCTTAATGTATGAGTGACAGTTAACAAAGCAATATGACTTCAAATAGTCAAAATGAAGACTTCCACTGTAGCTGGGCAAGGTGGCCTACTCCTGGCACCTCAGAACTCTGGGAGTCTGAAGAAGGAAGGTCCTAAATTTGAGTCCAGTTTAAGAAATTAGTAAATCAAGTTATTAAGGAGACCCTGTCTCAAAATGCCACAGAAGGAAAAGCAAAGATTTCCACTTTAACGAGGATTAGAGAAACTGATGTTGTGCGTACAAACTCATATAGACACAATAAAATAAGTATTCGAGATTAAATAGGTAACTTCAAAGAGATGTCATCGCGCCTTATTATAGTTCTCCAGTGATTTGTACTTTACGCTTTATGGTTTTGAGGTATTCAGAAAATATCTTCCAAAATGTTTTAGCTATAAAACTAAGAGAAATATATTTACTGCTATAAAAGTTAGTACCCCAGCAGGAGGATCACAAGTTTGAGTCTAGTCTGGGCAATTTAGCCACTTAGTGAGACACTGTCTCAAAAAATTAAAAAGGGCTGGGATGCAATACAGTGTGAAAGTCTTGCATTTGACCCCTAGTGCTGGAAAAACAAACAAAACAAAACAAAACAAAACGAAAAACTAGTTCCCAGAATGTATTACTCAAATAAACTGAAACTTGATATCTTCCAAGTAAGAGAAATGAGTAGGCTGAAAGTTTGGCCCAGCAGCTCTATTCTGCTTTGCTCTTGAGATTTAGACTGAAGAGTTCTGACAGCATCACAATGTAACTTTTGAGGTCACTCTACAAGCTTTCTCCATTGTGGTCAGCTCTGACAGAAGGAAACATGAATGAACCTAGAATAGACACACATCATTTCCAGTCACCTTCCACGACAGAAAATATCATTTTCCTTTATTTAATTGTAAAATAGCTGGAACACTTAATTCAACTGCATACATGGAAGAAAAGAGAGGTGTTGGTAAGTTGTTGGGTAAGTTTTAACCCTACCTCATTTATAAAATTTCCCTTCTTTTTCCAGGGATGGGATGTCCTTTATGATAATGCATAATTTCTCCCCACTTTTATTGAGAAGTGGTAAACAACTGACATATCACAAGCTATGACAACTAGATTTAGATTCCAGGGAATGGAAAGTGGAATTAAGAGGCAGTCTTTGTTTGTAGCTGGTATTATATCCATTAATTTAATGAGTTTCCAGGACAGAGGGGCCAGGGCTGAGATGAGAATGACTGCAAAAGAATACAAAAGAGCTGTGTTTCTTTTAACTTTCCCATTGCTGATCCTAGACACTTGAAAAGGCTGACCAGTTAATCGTATTGATGAGATGAACTTATATCCTTTTAATTAAGTCTCTTTTTGATTAAAGTAATTCAAGCTGAGTTTTGGTATCTTAAAGTGAATTTTTAATGAATACAGGTATGTTTGTGAAAAATGTCTACTGAAGAGGAAATAGTTAGATAAGACAATTATTAACCCTGTTCTTCCATGTGTTGTATCATTTTTTCGGAAAATTATATTTTACTAAATTTTTTTGCATCTGGAAAATGTGAATAATGACTCATTCTTTCACGTCTTTGTATTTTTTAATGGTGCACTAAATCATGGAATAAGATGACAGATGTATAGCAAATATTCAGTATATGCTTGTTCTAATTATGATAATGAGGATGATGATTATAATGTTTTCACTTACTAGTCATTTTCTGCTATATGTTTTAGTGGACTTACTCTAGGCAGTATTTTCTCAGATTTCCAGATGAGAGCAAAACCAAATGAAGAGTAATGTTTCTAATTTAAGACCCTGAACTATTATGTCAACTTCTGCAAACTATTGATATCTAAAGATCAGTATGTGAAAAGGTTTTAGGAAACACACCTTAAATCAAATGGTGCTACTTGTATGAAGGAAAAAATGTTTTTGTCATTTTTCCAGAGTTTTTAAATAGCCAACATTCTTTTAAATCCATTCTCAAGAACACAATTACATCTATACTTCAATATTTTAATCTACCTTAAAAAAAAGCTAAAAACCCAGAAGACTAAATGAATCAAAAATGTGTCTGTCACTCCTAAGAAAGGTAAAAATGACAGGCGCAATTTAAACTGTCTTAATCTAACTCTGCCTAATTGACTCACTGAATTAACCATCAGTCTCCATGGTAGTTGAAGTGTACTTAATTTAATTCCACTTAAGCAAGTCACTGACTTAACCTTCATTCTTCATTTTTTCTATATCACATGTTGACAGATGCCCACATAATCCTGTGTGCTTAAAGCCAGTGGATTACTTTCTAAAACATGCATAAAATAAATGCCATTGAATGGGAAGCAATGAATGATTAGAATGACGTAGAAATTCTAGAAGAGTTTGTCATCAAGAGTACTCCTCCCCTTCCCCGCACACACACACCAAGAAAACTTTAAAATAGCCCAGGCAGAGAAACAGCAATATTGCCTTATGCAAATGTGATCCTGAAATAAGATGACTGAATTCTAATCGAACAAGCTATATGTTCAAATGAGAGTTATTAAAGAAAAATAAATGATAGTCATTGGCAAAGAATAAAAAACAATTGTTTCGCGACTGTCCATTTGTATGTATTTTATGTTTACCATAGAAATATAAATCACATATATTTTAAATGATATTCCTCTTTCATTTTTTGTTAACTTGTCATTTGTCTATCTAATCAATCTGAATTGAGGAAAACACTTAAAGATATCCTGCATCTGTGTATTTGTAATTTCTAGGGATGGAACACTGAAGTTGATAAAAAAAAAAAAATTAAGTAATGACAAAGGCTGCGCCAACTTTGACTTACAACACAGAAGCAAGATATTTATGTTATTAAGATAGTTCTTCATAACAAAAATTCACAAAACTCATACTACTAAAGCCAGAAACTAATGTTGGTAACTCATATCATAAGCGGTGAGGTAAATACAAATTCGTATATAAATGACCATAAATTCATCAGAAAGCAAGTGAAGGGTAAGTACACAAATATGAACAGAAAATTTACAGAAGACCTCTGAGGTGTTGTTGACCTTATTTAAAGACTTATCCTGAGAATGGGAACTGCAATTAAATGAAAACTGACATGCCAGTTTTTGTCCCATAAGACCTGTTAAAACCAAGGTTTGATAATAGATATTAGATAAGGGTGAAGAGAAACAAGTAGTTTCATACATTACTGTTGGGAACAGTGTAATACAATTTCTGGGAAAATTGATTTGACAGTATTTATGACATGGACAAATGTGCATGGCCTTTTGTCCATATAATTATAGGACTTTTCACTTATATACTCCTATTCTGTGAAATTATTTTCAAAGCACTTTTTGTCAACATTAAAAACAAAACTATATGGCTACATATATGTTGTTATGTTACATGCATACAACTGAATACTATTCTTTCAATGGCTATATAAAAAGCAATTTTCATTATGATTTATTAAACTAAGTCTAAATGAAAAAGTGAATGCATCTTATTCATCTGAAGATGGCTTACATTTATAAAACTAACAATTTGTGGAAGTTAAAAAAAAACCCATGATACACTGTAAGAAGAATAAATGGGAGAATATACATTAATAGGTATCATGATGTTTTTATTAAGCAGTAAAAACGAGGACAAGTAAGGGACAAAAATTAAAACCCCTGAAGTAGGAAATTAAGATCCCCCTAAAATTTATAAAATTATGAATATTGGATGCATAAAATATGTGCATACAGGTCACATGTCAAATCTTTGGGACACGTTGACTATCCAAATGGAAAAGAATGACGCTTTATCTCAATATCAAACTACACAAAAAAACCAATTCCAAGTGCAAGGTGAATAGCAATTTTGTATGATATTCTAGGACTACAGCCTATAACCTCAAGATAAGGGAAGGTGTTAAAAAATGAAATGCAAAACAAAAACTAAATAAAAAGAAAATGATTGACAAGTTCTACTTTGTAAAATAAAAACTCCTATTTATCAAAAAGTATCATGATAAAAATGAAAAGATAAGATATTGAGTGGAAGAATATATTTATAACACATTTACTGGCAAAAATTCATATCTAGACTATCAGAACTACTTCTAAATTCCTTAATAAATATAACATGTAAGAGGCATATCACAAAACAGGAAATACAGATGGAAATTAAAATGTGAGATAGTGATTAAAAAGACCCAAAAATGTAAACTGCAAGAAACAAAAGTGATAGATCAACAAATACTTACTAGACAGGTTAAAAAAAGAACTGTCTGGCCAAGAAGTTGTAAAATTTGGACAAACAGGAACTGTGACAGACTATGAGTAGACATGTAATTTTGCTACAACCACTTTCAAAAGCAATTTGGCATTGTCTAAATAAGCTAAACACAGGCATATCCTGAGACCAGTAGCTCTGCTCTTCGTGTACACCTAAAGAAATGGGAAAAAAAGAAGCAACGAGATATATCATGTACGAGTACAAATCCTTTATGATGAATGTTATCACTGTGGACATCTAAAATGTACCATTGAAATTAAATTTAAAAAAAAAGAAATTTCTTCAGTCTGTGCTCCAGGAAATACACAGGAGAATGTCCACACAGGGTTGGTACAAAATGTGGAAAGAGTGTGATGTATGTGTACCAACCACAGAGAAGGACTGTAAACATGTACTGCAAATATCTGCCAAAAAAAAATAGGGAAGGGGACCAAGAAAAGGTGGAGGGAGGAGGGAAGGAAGGGAAAAGAGAATGAAAAATAAAATTAAGATGTATTATGTTCATATGCCAACTCCCCATAAAGAATGTAAACACTTACACACTATTCACACGTATTAATAAAAAGAGTGTGATGGAGAAATTAAAAGTGCAGTGAAATCCTATCAGCTTCGAACAGGAAAGAACTGAAGGTACATGCAAGAATGTGTATGTGTCTTGCAAGCATGCGAAGCGCTAAATATTCTATTTTTATGACACTTACAAAATGCATGGATGTATGGATAAAGCTAATTTATATTACAAATGAGAGAGAGAGAAAGAAACAAAGGTGGAATGAACAAGGAAACCATTAATGTAAAATATGCACAAGTACAGATTCCCTATGGTTAATGTTATAATTATGTATATCTAAAATGTACTACTAAAATAAAATTAGAAAAAAATGTAAGTAAGGACAGTGGTTATCTCCAGAGAATGAGGAGAGGCTGAGGGTGGGATTTTGGAATATTTTAAATTTTACCCGAGTTTGTGGTTACACAATTCTGATTTATAATAATTCTTTAAATTGTGCATATATGGTGTGTAGTCTTTTTTGGTGAGTATATCTCATGAACACTTATATTCAAGAAGAGAAGAAGTATCAGTTATCAATGAATACATGAAATATTCCAAGTTTAATAAAGAACTGAAAGATGCAATTTTACACTCACACGTTTAACAAAACCAAAGTTGTTGGGAGAACGTATAGCAACGGTAATGGCAAAGTAAATTCACACACTCACTCTGGACAGGAACACAGTATGATGGAGTAAAGGTGCAAGGTTCATACGCGGGCCTCCACAATTTCACTGTTTGGTGCAGATTGTAGAGAAATTCCAGCATATATACACAAGGCGTACATAAAAAAGTTATTAGCACTGTAATTCAGGATAAAAAATTGAAAATAATTTCAACTGTCCTGCAGCAGGAGGATGGATAATCCTACTGGGATTCCTGTGCATAGAGGAAAATTAATGAACTACTACTATGTGCATTAATGTGCATGAATCATGTAAAAACAATGCTGTGAAAAAATTTGTACAGTATGATTTCCTTTTATTGCTGTTCAAACTCATGTAACATAGAATTAAGTAACTGTATATGCGTGTGCATCATAAAACATTGAAGAAAAACAAAACAGTATTAAATATAAAATCTAAATTTTTTAAAAACCTGGATGGTGAATAAAAGAAAATAAGAAGAGAGACACGCAATGGGCTTCAAATGTGTTGGTAATATTCTCTTTCAATCCATGAGGTAGCTGCATGAGTGGACATTTTATTATTATTTTATACATCTTTCTTATAAGGTATATATGCATATGGTTTCTGTCTATCATCTATCTATCTGTCTATCTAGCTAGCTAGCTATCAGTAAGCATGATATATATTCAGGATACAATCTCAGTTTAAAAAATTAATAGGAAAGGAAAAAGTAAAGAATGAGGTGATCGTTACATATATATATGTATAAAAAGGAATAAACTTCAAGATAAATTACTGGAAAAAAGAAAGGCACAGAAAATGTGTATGAGATCCTATGTTCAGTATAAATAAAAGGGCAAAGTAAGAATTGGCACACATTTTGCTTATTGGCATTGCACATCTTCACTCATTGCTGGTTGGGTGGCACTCAGAGGAACTTGGAGTGTTTGAATGACACATCTGTGGGGGGAAGAATTTTCACTGAATGCCTCTTTGTAACTTTTGACTCTTGTACTGAGCAAATACATATAAAAATTATAATAGTTACAATTGAAATTTTAAAATACACGATAATATCCTACCCAGATTTCTGCTAATCTAAATCCTATGATTTATCAAAAGGGGTAGGAAAGAAAGAGATTGATACTTTTAACAAGAACTAGGGCACTCTGTCCCTGGCCTTCTCACCTAGAGGGCCCAGTACAAGGAACGGGCACATTCCCCTTTTGCCACAAAGGTAGGGGAATAAGGAAAGGAATGTTATGACTATTAATTTTACAGATTTCAGACGATAAGCATGATACATAGAATGGGACAGAATTCAGTTCATGTCAAGCCAGAAAATCTCACCAAATGTCAAATTCTCAAAGTAGTTCTCCTTACCAACACGAATACCACTCACATATATTGGTTTCCACAGAAACCTACAAAATTTCTTATAGTTATTTGTCTTAAAATCTGACTTTTAAACAAATACTAGCTTATTAAATCCCCGCAAAAACCCAACTTGAGCAACACAGAGTAGCGGCAGCAAAGAATTAATGTTGTGAGCCAAAGTAAATCCATTTATTTATGATGTGGTCTGGATAATTTTTTGATGTTCATATTTTGTAATACTTTCTGTGTCTCTGGAATTTTTCCTCATTAACAATTGTACTGAATTTTACTAAATATATCATTCAGTTGTCTAAATTTGGCCAAGTCTTCATTTCAATAAATCAGCTATTTTATTATATAATATTTAGCTAGTGGTTTTAAAAATGCTTTTAGGTAGCACAGAGCCAATTTTTTCCTGTTTTATTTTCCCAGTATAACTATACCATCATTAGAGTGGTAAACTTTCTAAAATAATATTCTAAATAATATATGTGCTAACGGTGCTGTGTTCAGATATATTATTCGAGTTAACAAATGTTTGTGTGCCTACTATCTTCAAAAAAATTTAGAAAATTAGAAAGACGCAGATGGAAAAAAATATGTATAAAGACTATGCTTTCAATAAAATTGTTTGTGTGTAGAGGAGGGTTCAGTTAGACTGTGACCGGTTAATGAAAGACAAAAAAAAAAATCAGGTACATAATTTGTGATGGCCTGTACGCAAAATCTGAAGTTTATGGAGAAATTGGACTGACTCAAAGCTCTGTCAATTCCAGAAGAGTTCCAGGCAGAAGGAATATCTTCCCTGAATCTTGGAAGATGAGAGCAATTTTTATAAGAAGTAGAATAGTGCCTTTTGAAAGCATGAAGAGTAGAAATTAGCTAAGATTGGTCCTAGGGAAGTAAATGCCACATTTGGAAAATGAGCTCAAATAGACTAAGTTTAAATAGCTTGCTGTACAATCTCTGAGAAATAAAATGAGATCGTTCCCTGGAGGGCCATGAAGGCAGGGCTAACTAAGGTACACTGTTGTTATTTTGTCAAAGAAAGCCATTAAGAGGTTTTTAAATGTTTTGAAAATATATTAGAAAATGCTTAAGTTTGAAACATTGTCTGTAACAGAGTAACTACAGTAATTAGTAAAGTGATATTTTAAAAAATTGTGAAAGGTACATCCATTTACCTAGTCCTGATTCAAGTTTATCCTATTTATGGCTGAGTAGTACGCCATTGTATAAAAAAAAAACACATCTTCTCTATCCATTCATTGATTGCTGAGCATTTGGGCTGTTCCCAAGATTTAGCTATTACAAATTGCATTACTATAATCATGGGTATGCATATAGCGCTGTGGTATGATGCTTTCAATTATTCCTAGAAGATACCAAGAAGGGGAATAGCTGGGTCAAATGTAACCTCTAGTTATAGTTTTTTGAGAATTTCCACACTGATTTCCACAGTGATTGCACCAATCTACACTCCCGCCAACAATGGAGGAGGGTTCCATGCATCTTCAGAACATACTCTTAAGTGAAATAAATCAGATACACATGAGTAAATATCACATTGTTCCTCTGGTATGAAAAACTGAAAGTGTAAATAAGAACCAAAACGTATAACACATATTGTGAAATAGAAAGAAAATGTTCAAATGGGAAGGGGAATAGGGAAGGGGAAGGGAGAAGGGAAGAAAAGGAAAAGAAAAAAGAAAGAAAAATAGAAAAGGTGGAATAAATGGAAACAAAGCTGTAGTAAAGAAGGAGGGGAAGAGGAGTTGAAAGGAAGGATGGGAAGGGGAAAATCAAGCTATGTCATGTACAGGTACACATTCTCTATGACGGATGTGATTATTATGTACATCTAAAATATGCCAATAAAATGAATTAATGTACAAATTTGTGGTAAGTCACATAGAATGTAAAATGTACCATCTTAACTTTTTCTGGGGAGCGAGGCCAGAATATCGTGCACGCGGGGCAGGCACTCTCCCGTTGAGCTCGAGTGCCCGGTCCACCTTAACCATCATTAAGTGTACAGTTCAAGAGCATTAAGTACATTCACAGTGTTGTGCACCCATAACTGCTGTCCATTCACGTGACTTTTTAGCATGCAAAACTGTGACTCTGTACCGCTGGAGGAATAATTCTCTTTTCCTTTTCCCCCAGCATTTTATTAGTATAAAATAAACTAATGAGAGATATACAAAATTTAAAAAAATATATGGGCAGTAAAAAATCAATAGGATTTAGTAAATGAGTGTGCTGTGCTATGACCATATACTTCTCGTTATCTCTCTGGATAGACATATAGATGATAGATGATAGATAGATAGATAATTGCACACACATTTCCATAGGTGTAAGAAAGTGAAAAGGCTAAAAAAGGGAATAGGACTCAAGAGATGAGGAGTGTGTAGATGGAAGATCTGTTGTTAGGAAGATGGAATAGATCTTTTTTAGAGGTTAGACGTCATGGGTCTTGACCAATAATGAGACCCACTCAACTTGACATGTGCCTTTGGTTATAAAATTCTCACCTAGGAATGGAAAGGTTTGTATACGAGAATTCATTAAGAGAAAATAGAAGCCCCTTTAGAATCACCTGGGTGATGTAACGACAGTGCCAGGACTTACAGACAAGGGAAGCGGAACTCAGTTACAATTCCAAACACAATCTCTGACCTGCAGCCCTTCGCGGCCTCTGAGGGAGTGAAGATGGCCAAGGGACTCACAGACACATCCAGAGAGTGTTTTTTAAAAAGCTTCCAGTGGAAACTGAACAAGCCTGAAAGTTTCAAATGAGCCGATAGTCTTTATTGAGCATACACAATGTATTCCCCAAGTTCTAGGGTTTTTGGGCTAATTTATACAGTGATATATAGTCAAGAAAGACAAAATTTAACATCCTACAAGAACGTGTGGTCACATCTAACCACAATATTATGATGTTTTTATATCCTATAGAACTGCTAAGGGAAAACACAAATTTGTTTTCATGAATTTACTGCAAAATCAGCTGTCAGATAAGCCTTAATTTAAAGATAATTAGCTTTTTTTTTGGTAATTGGAAACATGAGAAGAATGTCGTAAAACACTCCAAAGTAAACAAACACAGTTGGTAGGGTAAATTAGTTTTGATTTACATGAAATTTTATATGCCTAGAGAGTTTGGCTTGAAAGGAACTGAACTTTTTGAATACTAAAGCAATTTTAGTTCATTTTATTTTTTAGGTTTGCCTGCTGCGAACTTTATTGCTATAATCCAACCCCTATGTCTTCGAGAGTTCTTCCTATTTTATTCTCTAGGAGATTTATTGTTTCTGTTTTAATGTTTAGATCTTTGATCCACTTTGATCTTAGTTTAGTACATGGTGAGAGACATGTATCTAGTTTTAGTTTTCGGCATGTGGTAAGCCAATTTTTCCAGCACCATTTATTAAAGAGGCTATCTTTCTTCCAGTGAGGGCGTTTGGCTCCTTTGTCGAAGATGAGATATTTGAGTGTGTTTGGAGTTATTTCTGCATCTTCTAGCCTGTTCCATTGGTCCTCGG
>PVJO010034071.1:0-11413 GCA_004026905.1 Hystrix cristata | reverse complement strand
AGGGTGAGATATGACAGTCCCTGCTCATTGAGACTACAGTAAAGGCAGATGACCAGAACACAGACGGAAAAGCTCCATGCAAGCAATGAAGCACCTTACAAAGCCACTGGAGGAACAAACACCTTTGTGTAGCCCTGCAGACACAAAGCAAGAAAAGACAGCGTGATGACAGGCTGTGCGTGTCACTGTGAGCCCACCGTGAGGCCGCTGGCATGGGCTTTAGAGTGGGAAGGCCTGGAGGGTTCTGAACTCCTGAATGCCACGATCTGATCTGACTTTGATTTTAAGAGGATCATCGGGGTGAAAGGTCAGGAAGCCAGAGCAATAATCCAGGCAAAAGAGAGGTGGCTCCTCGAGGCGTGGACAGTGTGCCGGGGCTGGATCCCGAGTTTATCTGAAAGGAGACCCCACGTAATTTGCGGATGGAGTGGGAGCCCCCGAGAGCAGATCGGCGGGTGTCAGAGTTCATTTGGGGTACGTGGGTTCGGGGTGTCCACTGCACAAGCGGACAGGCTCCTGAGCAATAGAGTGCATGAGGAGGTCTGCCGTTTCCTAATGTCTGCAACCCAGAGTCAGCCTGGAGGTCAGGCGGGTCTTCCCGAATAAGGGAAAGAGGAGCGCTGGCAGCTGGCACAGCAGCTGGAGGGAGGGAAACGAGAGGCGCGCGGGCGGCCGAGACCATAGAGGGCGCTCCTCCCCGTTCCTAGAGCGGCCGCTCGTCCAGCGGCGGGAGAGGAGCGACGGGGGCGATAGGAACAGCGAGGCGGCCTGGGACCCTAGAGGGTCGCTCAGGCAAACGGCCCACACTTCCGGCGGCGAGGGCGGCCACGGCAGTGAGCGAGCCAGGACCATCGAAGGTTGCCCCACCTTGCTCCTAGAGCGGCCGCGGCGGTGGCGGCAAACGGCCCGCACTTCCGGCGGCGCGGGAGGCCCAGCGAGGGCGGTGGCGGGATCGGTGAGCGAGCGCGGAGTGTGGCGGGCCCTGGGACCGCGGTTCAGGCGGGGCGGGAGCGCTGCGCGGCGGGTCCTGCGTGGGCGGCGGAGCGAGGCCTTGCCGGCCCGGGCGGATTGGGGCCAGAAGCGGAGGAGACGGCGGGGCTCGGACCTCGCTCCGCGGGCGGGCCACGCCGCGTCCGTTGTGCAGGCGGCGGCCCGGCCGTCCCGGGTCAGCGGCGCCTGCCCGGCCGAGCCCACGACGGGCGCGGGCGAGGGAGGGCGCGGGGCCGGGCCCGGGGCTGGGTCGGCGCTGCCCCGCGCACCCGGGGCGGACTTGGGGGTCTCCAGTCTACCGCCACTCTGAGTATTTGGCAATATTTTTAGAAAGTGCCTTTTAAAAATCGTACTTACCATGGTCGGTATTTTTTGGACTCCGCGTACCCAACACAGTGTCTCCTGTGTAGCAGGTAGTCGGTAAATACTTGATGAAGTTAATGGATGGCTAATACTCTCTTTGTAACTTTATATTATATGTAGTTTGCACTTTCCGATACCATAATTACAGCGATAAAATTGTTAAATATTCAGAAAGAGACCTGCGCGCTCTTAAACCTGTCGCCTCTATTATACAAAATGAAAGAAGGTAAAGAGAAAACGTCATGTGTATTTTCATCTACTTGCTCTGTGTGCTTATAGGCAAAGAAACCAGGGTGTGATTATTCCTATTTTTAAAGTCGACAGTCTGACCCAAGATCCAGAAAATAGTTCTAGTAATTTTATTTTGCAGTCCTAGCTTCTCCCACACTGCCACATGTTTGGAATTCGTGGGGTTTTTCGCTTGCATTTTTGGGTAATTTAAAGTAGACTCAAGACAGCCGTAAAAGTAAATAAAATGAATTTATTTGAAAATCTTTAACATTTGAGTATTTTAAAAATTCCATCTTATCGTTACATGAAAATTACTTTCAACCTTTTCTCCTTTTTTGTGTGTTTTACGTACCACACTTTTCCCACTGAGTTTCATTTCCCTAACTGAAAAAAGATCTGTTGGTGTTTTCTCTCTCCAAAAACAATCCTTTGGATTGTCTTCTTTCTTGGGTCATTAGAATTCAGAAAGAGTAATAGTAATGCATCTCTTCACTGAGGTTTTTCCCATCTAATACTTGTTGACTAGATTCACAGTAAATTTAAAACGTACAAAGTAGGTTTCCCCACTCCCCTAGTACTGGAGATTAAACCCAGGGCCTTTACACTGTGCCACATCCCCAACCCATTTTATTTTTTATTTTGGTACAGTCTTGCTAAATTACCCAAGCTGGGCTTGAATTTATGATCCTCCTTACCACAGCCTCCCGCAGTGCTGGGATTATGGGCTTGCATTACCACAACCAGCTGTAACTCCTGCTTTTAAAACAGTTTATCCTTTGTAGAACCAAGTATGTATAGCTGTGGAAGTCTATACATATTTATTTGTGGCCAAACAAGAATAAATAGGAATATATCATGTAGTATGATTTGTCACGTCTTTCAAATTTGGACACCTTAATTTCATAGTCGCCATTAGATGAGAAATTTAATGTGGGAGTAAATTTGAAATAAAAATATTCTACTACACAAACATTGTGTTTTGAAAATATATTCTCTTGGGTTTTTTTTTTAAATTTGTTTTGGGGTTTTTATTTTTTTTTGTTTGTTTGGTTTTTTGAGACACAGTTTCACTGCGTAGTTCAAACGGGCCTTGAACTCATTATGTAGCCCAGGCTGGCCTCCAACTCAAGGCAATCCTGCCTCAGCCTCCTAAATGCTGGGATTACAGGTGTGGACTGCCATACCCTGCAATAATGCTTTAAAAAAATTTTACCTTACCACTTTTTATGTGCTTTCCAGTAGACAAAAACTCCAATGGTAAGTTCAATCAAAATGTGGTGATACTAACTAAGCTCTGGAATTACGAGAATTATTTTGCAAGTTTTTTCACCTAGAATTAACTTTGTTTTCTTTTGTGTTAAGTACATCTTTAAATATTAGTGTAATTTTGATGAGTTGAAGACGTGTTAAAAGTGAGTAACACATCATCCATATTATATTTTCTTCCACACAGAAAATTCTGAGCCGTCTAGCTCTAGGAAATAAGACCTTAGTTCAGAAGACAGTAGACTCTGACGAGTACACTTGGCTTTACACCATGAGGCTAGCAAAACCTAAAGGGGGTATCGCTCGGAGCTCAAGCCAAGGAAGAGCCTATGACAACAAGAGCAAGCGTAAAACAGTCCGGCAGCGGCAGAAATGGGGGATGACCATTCGCTTTGACTCGGGTTTGAGCAGGATGAGAAGAAGCTTGGATGAGAAACCCTACAAGTGCACTGAGTGTGAGAAGAGTTTCAGTCAGAGTTCAACCCTCTTTCAACACCAGAAGATCCATACTGGAAAGAAATCCCATAAATGTGCCGATTGTGGGAAAAGTTTTTTTCAGAGCTCTAATCTCATTCAGCATCGTCGCATCCATACCGGGGAAAAGCCCTATAAATGTGACGAGTGTGGAGAAAGGTTTAAACAGAGTTCGAATCTCATTCAGCATCAGAGAATCCACACCGGAGAAAAGCCCTACCAGTGCGACGAGTGTGGCCGGTGTTTCAGCCAGAGCTCCCACCTTATTCAGCATCAGAGAACCCACACCGGGGAGAAGCCCTACCAGTGCAGCGAGTGCGGCAAGTGCTTTAGCCAGAGCTCTCATCTGAGGCAGCACGTGAAGGTGCACAAGGAAGAGAAGCCCCGCAAAGGCCGGGGTAAAACCATCAGGGCAAAACCTCACCTAGTGACCTCCTGGAAAGCTGGGGCAGGAAGGAAGTCAGCAGCTGGTCTCCGTCAGGGAAAGGGCGCTGCTTCAGGCCTCTTTAAAAAAAAAAAGTAAAGATAAAAGCTGTTACTTAGAACTGAGAATGCTTACTAGTAGAGCACTTAGATACTGAATCCTTCCCTAGCATGGAGACATTGGGGGTTTAATGACATTGGGCTGATGCTACATGGGTCCAGCTGCGCTCGTTTCTTTTTTATGTGACATGGAACAGAAAGAACCAAAAATAATGTTTTTAGAACTGGTGACCCTTATTAGTAGAACACTTAGATACTGGATCCTTCCCAAGCATGGAGACATTGGAGATTTAATGACATTATTGGGCTGATGGTATATGGTCCAGCTGCCCTCTTTTTTTTTTTTTTTTTTAATGTGACTTGGAGTGTAAAGAACTGAGAGTATGTTTTTAGAACTAGGACCACTTAATAGTAGAGCACTTAGATACTGAATCCTTCCCTGGCATGGAGACATTGAGAGTTTAATGACATTGTTGGGCTGAAACTAGGAGAGTCTAGCTGCCACCCCCTTTTAAAATGTGACATATCACACGAAGAATTGAAAATATGTTTTGAGAAAACATAACATCCTCGACCTCATTTAAAATTCTTTTCTGTATCATTTTTGATGAAAAGCATCATGTTTTCACAACACGTTTGTGAAAGTACAGGCATGCCAGTGATTACTCAAAAGTTTTAGGACTTTATGTGGAAGGAGTAATTAAGGGGAAAAGAATTAATTTCATTAGTTCTGAAGTTCCACAACAAGTTTTGGAGCTGTTATGTTTGTAAAGTTCAGTATATTAACCATTGGTTTATGATGTGACAGGATTTGATGTCATGAAATGTATTTAAATTCACAGATCATTAATCGACAAAGCCCATCCGTTTGACCTTTCTTCTGTTCCCTCCCCTTTCTGTGGACAGTTACTAGTTAAAGGAGTAAGAATGTCCCTGCTTTTCATCTTGTTCATCAGAGATCCTAAAGAATCCAAAGTGAGGAATTAGACTGCAAGTCTTCTTTCTGTTCATGCAGTACTGTCGTTTGTGATGATGTTACTCTTGTGCCGCTTGTTTTCCAGAAGGTAGAATTGATTTGTGTTCATCATGCCTGTGGCCTCTGTGGGCGTTTTCTTGTGCTCTGACAAACTGAGCCAGCCTTTTAAAGCTATGTGAATAAATAAACCATATCTTACCAGCAAAATCTCAGCTTGCTTCTTGCTGAAATAATCTACGATTTAGAGGCTTCCCTGTCTTCAAGATTGTGAACTTTAGATAAATCTGTTTATCTTAGACAAATGTTTGTTAGCGTCAAAAGTCATTTAATATGTCAGTGCACTGTGGCTGCTTTAACGTTCTTTCTGAATTACAGGAAATGTGTAAGAAGGCTAGCAAACATGTTTCTTAACAGCCATTGAAACGGTGCCAAGTATCCTACATTTCTGATCAACTTCTCGCTCAGGTTTTCATTTCTGTTGAATGCTGACATTCTGATTTTTTTCGTATATTTTGTAATCATAATCACTTCATGCTGTATTAGTGACAGTTATCCATAAAAATAAAATATTTTGCATAGTAGTATGTTCTGTTTTTCTTTTGGAAAATTGTTTTAATGATTGGGACAACAGACTGCATAGATTTTAGGAGAATCACCTATTTTGCCTGTTTTGATATCCTCAAACTTGAAATTTGCCTGCCTGCTGACCTTGCATTTGAGTGCAGGGCCGTGGAAGATGCCTGTTGACAGCAGTTTCATCCAGCAGGATCTCCAAAATGTTTTGTGAATATGAGGCAGTTGCAGTTACCTTTTACGAAAGACTTGCTCTTTGGCTCCCTGTTAATCACCACCGAGTCCCCTTATGGCAGGGGCGTGGCTATGGCCTGGATTTGTCAGTCTTGTTTATATTCATTTTTTTTCCGGCTAGAACCAAGACCACTTTCCACAGTTTCATGAATTGCCATGTTGATAACAGGGTCCTGCAACAGAAAGGCTGCTGTATAGCTAGGTTTCACAGTTCATGTGTTTAACAGGCTTACATAGTATCTATAATACAGCAAGTAGTTCAGATCTTGATTTAGTTTTAGTTTGACTTGATTTGCGTTTTTTTCCCTAAAGCCTTAAAACTGCAAACAAATAGGTGAGTAAGGTGCAATAGCCTTCTGTGGTATCTGATTTGTGGCACAGACAACCTTATGCTACTTGTGTGAGCATTTTATGAAATAAGAGAAATCACAGCTGTTTAAAATTAATGCTCTGAATCTGGTAGGTACCACCTCTGAATACAGACTCATTGTATGGAAGTATATACTGCTGCCTCTTACATTATGCAGAATTTTCAAATAACAGGAATTTACCAAATACAGTCCTTTATTCTTTTGAGATACTCCTTAAAGAATCTCCTGCCGTTTATTTGGAGAAAACCTCCAAAGTTGTTTTGTAATATTGCTGAAAAAATTTCTCACCCTACGAGTAAGTAAGACATGTTATTAAAAATTACTTGGCTTTCACATCATTTTAATCATTTAATAAATTTAATTTTATCATTTAATAAGCTAAGAGTAGGGGTAAAACCCTTAGCTTCATGGAACTTAGGTTAAATAGTGAGGCAAGCATGAGGAGCAGCACGCCAGGGCCTCTAACCCGGAGGTTCTCAGTTGCAATGTGTGTCAGAGTTATCTGGAGGGCTTGTTAAGCCAGTTTGCTGGATTTATCCAGTAAGTCTGGGCTATAGCCAGTTTGAATTTCTAGCAAGCTCCTGGGCGATGCTGGCTTGTCTAGGACATACTGAGGAATACTGCAATGGTATTCATTAAGATGTATCTAAATTAGGTATGGAATACCAATCTTGGACAAAAGTAGGCAGGATTTAATGGTGAACATGTTGGTCCCTGGAATCAATCTTAGGTTTGTATCATACCAGTAGTTAGCTAGTAAGTGGGTAATTTGATTTTTTGTTCTGGACTGTAAGTTGGAGAAGGTAGCTGTGGTTGGGTTGCATAGAGCATAGAATTACAAATGATTGACTCTTTGGATCACCAGAGGCAGAAAATCTATTGAATCAACTGAAATGATCAGCAACAGAAGTATTCCATATATTTGAAGGTGAGTTCTGTTTTACTTTGGCTGAGTCAAGATTGTTGAAGAAAAAAGGGATAACTAAATAAAGGTCAAGAACCAGCTAAAAAATTTCTAGGGGGATTTTAAGAATCCAGGGATTTTTTTTTTTAATTTAAAAAAAATTTATCCAAAATTACACAGGCCATTACACAAGCTCACAGACCACAATACATTGAGCCTTTTGCTTATAACAACGAGCAATGTAAACAACCACATAGATGGAGCTTTAAGTCACAACTACATAAAGTTACTGTAGTACCTAGTGTACGTGTCACTGTTTTAAGTTTGGGTTAAGTTCTTGTTTTAAAGATACTATTCCTCTGGAAGAATCCAAGGAATTCTTAAGCAGTGGAAGTACATAGTTGCCAACACAGTCTTCCTTATACTGGGGAAAGTGCATAAACTGTATGTGATGAGCTGGGTGGGAGTGGGGGAAAGACAGGTACACTGTGGAGTGGAAGCTCTCAGACACCAAAAAATCTGCTCAGACAGCAGCTGATAGCTGCTTTGTTGACAATCCAGTTTCATGAAGGTGTTGGGTAAGGTGAGGCTGAAATGGCTTCCAAGAATACCTTAGGTAACAGCCTTAAGAGTGAAACATTTGATAGGATGAAATGTATGAAGTTGGAGCATAGATTAGAAGGTGATGGTCAAGAGAAATAGCCACACTGCTTGAAAGATAATAAAAACATTACTGGAGAATTGGACTTCCGGGGCTTCACCTCCTCTTGGGCCTCAAATCCTCTCTCTCCACCCTCTAACAAAAACTAAGTGGCAGCAACTCCAAAATGCTCTGCATCTTGTATCACTTTAACAAAGATTAGTCTGAGTCGGCCTCCAGAGGCCAACTTTAGTGTTTGCTTAGATGTCTTTCATTTAATCAGCAATGTGCACACCCAGGTTTCTCCCCACCCCGCCCTTCCCTCTCTCCTCCCTTCCCCCTTCTCTTTCTCTTCCTTTTCTCCTTCCCTCTCCCCTAGACTGAGCTCTTGACTTGTAATTCAATTTAAAGTTTCAATGAAGAAAGGCTGAAACGGAAATACAGAAGGGTTAGAGAAAGAGAGGTAAGAGATTAGTTCTGGAAAGTCCCCAGCCCTACTGCCAATTACTGTGCCTTCCCAGTTAGAGAATCATGAAAGCCCAGCTCCCATCCCTGTCTCTCTTGAGTCTTCTCTTGGAGCTAGCCCACTGTGAAGGTCATTTTTTAGCCTTGACAATGGTATGCACTTAAATTTGTTGAATGAATTAGTGATTGAACTAATGAATGAAAGAAATGTATAAAAAGGCAGCGGGGGTTGGGGATTTAGCTCAAGTGGTAGAGTGCTTGCCTAGCCAGCACAAGGCCCCAAGTTCAATCCCCAGCACTGCCCGCCCCCCCAAAAAAGGGCAGCAAACCTTTGGCAATGAAACAGCTTCAAAGATTAAGGAAATGAAAGCCGTTTGCCACACACTCCCTCAAATTGCATGACTTTTTTTTAATGATCTGGATTCTTCTTTTGAGCTCTTTGAGTTACGCAGTGTATGTATAGAGTCTGTATGGTTTTAGAGCATCATTATCCCTTTTTAGTTTTAAGCTACCCAACACTTCCCTCTCCTCTTTAAAAGCAGGCCTGAAGCATTTTAGAGACTGAAGACTTCCGCACATACTTCTTATTTATTTGGTGACCAAGCAACCTCAAATCCTCCAATACTGGAAAGTCAATGAAGGTTCTGGATGTGATTTTAGTTGGTAAATTGGAGAGACTGTTTTTAGATGGTTTTAAAGGTGGAGACTTGGTCGAGGTGAATTCTTGGGATCAGTGACAGTGAAGAGGACTCAGAATAGTCCAGGAGGAAGAAATGTTTGCAGGAGGGTGTGGAGAAGAGGAACAGGAACCAGAGGAAGCTGTAATGATGACCAAAGAGACCTGGAGACACATTAGACGTGGGCCAGGGAGGAAACGATGATAGAAATTCCAGCCCAGGTGAGTAGGAGGGTCAGGCAGGCTCAGGTCAGGGGAAGATGCCATACAGTAAGCCCCCAACTTAATGAATATTTGAGTTGCAAACTTTCAAATACCAACTAATCTTGCATTAAAAACATTCATAGATGTGAGCAAATCATGGAAGTAGCTCGGTTGTCTGCCAGACGTTGTCACAGCTGGGCTGCTGTGTGCAGCAGTGTACAGTGCTCAATCGGAGCCCTGATGTCTGCAAGAGAGGAAAGGCAGTTGGTGAGTGGAGGGACTTTTAGGAAGTGCAAAGCCATAACCATGGCAACAAAAGTGAAAATACAGTGTAAGAGTTGTCAGATGTACAGTTGAGTCAGACTTATGAACATTCTCCCAGAACAGAACTTGTTTGTAAGTCGGAGACTTACTGTGTTCATTTTAGAAAATGACCTTGAGATGCTCATGGGAACATCTGAGTGGAAAAGTATAACGGTCAATTAAATACGTGTCTGAAGTGTGGAAGACATTGAGGAAAGCAATTAATATTTGGATCGTTATGTTCCAGATGTTTTAAATGTATTGAATAATTACATTTGCTTGGACAGTTGTAAAACTACCACATACTGGGTGCCTTAAACAATGGAAATTCAGCTGGGCATGGGAAACTGAGGCAGGAGGATCGCCAACTTGAGCCCAGCCTGAGCGACTGAGCAAGACCCTGTCTAAAAAATAAAAGGGGCCAGGGTTATAGCTCAGCGCAAATACCCTGGGTACAGTTCCTAGTGCCACCAACAGAATGAAACAAAAACACAGTAGAAATGTATTCCCTTACAATTCTAGAAGCCGGAAGCCCAAGGTCGAGGTTTGTAGTGGGGTTGGTGTCTGATAGGGTATCTTCCTAATTTGCAGGAGGTCTCACTGTGTCCCCCACATGGTTGCACATGCACAGAGAAAACTCTCTGATGGTCTCTTCCTCGTCTTATGAGGACACTAGTCCTATTGGATTAGGGCCTACCCTTAACCTTGTTTAACTTTAGTTTCCACCTCGAAGTCTCCATCTCCACACTCAATCACATTGGAGGTTGATTATTACTCTACATCATAGAGCATTCCAGGAACTGGCCCAGTATTATAGTAACAAGTGGTTTGTCCAGTGTGTCTCTCTGCCTCCTACTTTGCCAAGAGACCTCTCAGGAACAGCTGTTTATTAGTTCAGGAATTTGGGATGGGAATGTGGACTTAAATGTGATTTCTGAGATGAGCAACCTCCTCAGACCCCAGAGAACCCCAGTCCTACCCTGATGTTTAGGGCAATATAACTGGTTCTTACGACACCAGGGGCACTTCTGTTCTATAGGATTAAGGGGGCAAAGCATCATGAAGAGAAGTTAGGGTTAGGTTAGGAAACCAAATCCAAAATGTGTGTTTTAATGCAGTTAAGCAGATGAATGACGCTCAGCACCTTCCCTGTTTCCTCTCTGACCATGTGGTCCACCAGCTCTGGGTTAGCCCATCAGCTATAGTCAGTGTTCTATATTAAAATACGTGTTCCATTTTTCTTTTCCTGGTTGGACCTCGATTGAAACCATAACAAGAGAAACTAAACTGGGCAGGGCTAAGCATCCCTTGCATAGTAGATCCAGGGTGTAAGACTGACTACAGTGAGGCTGTGGGACCCTGCCATACTCGTGCACTGATGGTGGGGTACAGATGTCCTGCTAGGAGGGACTTGGTGATATCTAACAGATTTATACGTGGTCCAGAGATTATGCTTCTGTGAATTGTTCCCGTGATGCTGTTCCAAAAAGAAGAAGTACTGTGAACACATAGCAGTGCATTCTTACAGAAAAGACTCATTTCTCACTGTGTTGGCCACAGTGCAAACACACTCCTTTAGGGATGGGTTTACTTCCATGCTGTACTCACTGCTGTGCTGGCACCATTCTTGGACCTTGGTGTTTTCAGGGATGTTTGCCTCACCCCGTGCAGGGCCAGAGTCATGTTAGTAAGTGCTCTTCACAGCTTCAGTGTGACCACTGATGCAAACCCACAGATGAAAAGCCCAGGCTCTACTGGAAACATCTTCAGCCACTGAGGGTGCCTAGCTCTGTACACACTCTGCCAGAGTGTCTTCCTTGTTAACAAGTCCTGGGTTTTTACATTTCACAGTATGTTACCAAAAACTAGCACTAGATGGCAGCAAAGGCAATGTAATGGAAACCATCTTCTGCCTCCAACTTTGCCTCTCAAAGTGGTGTGCTCAAACCACGAGGGCTGGAGTGTAGCGCAATAGTAGAGCACTTGCCAAACACGCAAGAAACCCTGCATTTAGAGCATCAATGCTGGGGAAACAAAATCAAAAACTTGAGACCACTCCACATAGTCAGATGGGATTCAGGAAACGTCTTCAAAGATGCAAATATAACTAAAAGCTTTAGTCAAATTACTTGGATCCCATTTCCATCCATTTTCATTGTAGCTTACACATTAAGTGATTGACAAGGCACAGGGAGACAAGAAAGTTCCTTTCTTATCCTGGTAGAAAAAGAAAAGAATCATCGAAAGCAGTGGTCACCAA
>PVJO010034070.1:0-11290 GCA_004026905.1 Hystrix cristata | reverse complement strand
AAGTCTTGGAAACAACCTAAATGTCCAACAACCAACGAATGGCTAAAGAAAATGTGGTTTTTCTACACAATGGAGTACTACACTGCCATAAAAAAGGATAAACTAGAGTCATTCATATACAAATGGATGTTTCTTGAGAACATACTCTTAAGTGAAATAAATCAGACACTCATGAGCACACATCGAATTGTTTCTCTGATATGAGAGACCATAACTGTAAATAAGGACAAAGAGGTGTAATAGATATTATAAGAAAGGAGGATGGTGTGCAGAGGAGAGGAGTACTAGAAGGAAAGAAGGGGAAAAGCAGAAAGGCAACAAGGGAGAGAGGGGAATGGGAAAATATGGAAAATGATGAATGAACCTGCTGTAAATAGGGAGGGAGGGTGCAGAGGGGAGGGGGGAAGAGGGGGGAGAACCAAGATACATCATGTATAGGTACAGAATTAATGTAATGAATGTGACCATTGTATGTAGAATGTACCAATACATGTTCTTGGTTTAAAAAAAAAAATAGGCAAGTTAAACCCCAGACTTTTAGTTACTGTATATTAAAAAAGCCAAATTAAACCCAAAAATTGATAGGAAAAATAAAATAAAATAAAATTAAGGTTGGGAATGCTACCCCCCCTAAGGGCAGGTAGCCTAGATAAAAGATACAGGAAGAAGCTAACTAGCTGCTTGTTTGCATTGCTTATTTGCATACATTCCTTGCGTTTCCTGACTTTACTTTGCTGCCGGTAGACTGCCGGTCTGCTGCCGGTCCCCTCTGCCTCTGCCATGCCGCCCTGCCTCGGACCCAGCGGACTATAGACTGAAACCTCTGCAGACTGTGAGCTAATAAACCTTTCTTCCCCTAACTTTGGGTGTCGGGTATTCTGTCCCAACAACGGGAGAAAAGTAACTAAAACACTGAGAATGTGGAGAAACTATAGGTGTTATTTTTTTTTGTGTACAGTAAGGTCCTGAAAATGTCTCCAAAGCTGTCTCAGAGAAGTTCTTAAAAGCTTATGTAAAACTCAGGAGATGTTCTTCTCTTCAATAGTTGGTGTGAGAGAAAGCACAGATGTATTAAATAGAAGATCTAGCCCAGATCAGAGGCAAAAATCAGGATTTGTGTCTCTTGGTGGATTGTGTCACTTGGAATATGGAGTGGAAGCATGTGCGTGGATACAAAGACTGTCTCAAGAAAGACATGCACAACGTTTCTAGACAGTTCTATGCCTGCAGCGATCCCATGATACTTCCCCTAAACTGGTCTCTTCCTCAATAAATTTCACAGGTGCATCCACATAATAGCTTTGTTGAGGTCTTTAACTTTCTACAAGTTGTTTGAGAAACCAGCAACTGTATTTGATCTTTAACCTGTGAGGAAAGATTACATTCCAGGCACCAGGGCATTCAACATTCAATTCATTAGGGTTTAATTGAAATCTAAACATAGTTAACAAATACCTACTGTGTGCTGGAATTTGAGTTACAGAATTCAGAGAATATGAAGGTGTCTCTTTTTGTTGTAACAGACTTCTTCCACATAGTTTACTATCTAGACTTCTGAGGACTTTTTTAGAATATGATGATCTGCCTTTTTGATCCTTAAATACCTCAATTTTAATTATTTGCCACTCTTTAGTTAGATAAAATACTTTTCCTTATCAGAGTTATAGCATTCTTTGGATTCCAATTTGTTTACATGGAATCAAATTTATTCTTATTTTACTCTAACTAGTATCGTTTCCTTTCTTGGTCCTAAAATAGCATTTAATATACTGGTTCACTTAGTCAGTATTTACCAATTGTGTCTGAGGAGGGAAGAATTTTCCTGTTTCATTTCTATGAGTTGTTGGACAAGCTCTCTTCCTTCTGAGTCCTCTCTCCACCCCTTCCTCCTCAACACTTTCCAAGATACACATAAATAGGGACGTTTTCATTCTCCTACTAAAGCAAAAAAACAAATTCTTGCAGCAAGTCTCGTCGACAGGATGTGGAAGAAAACATTATCTTGGAAAAGTCAATAACAGCATGTAAAATGAGCTTCAATTTTTCCTTCTTCTTTTAAGATAATGAGAGTAAAATTAGCCTAAATGTGTTTCTGCTGTCTGGTTTATTTTAGGGCTATTTAAGAAATAATTCTCCACTGTAAGTTTCATGTTAAACTCTGAAATCATCAGTTTAACACTGGTGAGCTGTTATCTCCCAGTTAATTCAGATTCAATTTCAGTGGCTGAAGATACAAAGAAACTCAAATTGCTATCTTCCTGGTTCAGAGATAATTCTGAAGAAATTGGAGACTAGGTGACAGGAGAAAATTTTCTCTAAAGTTAATTTAAATTAACAGATTCAATTTCATATGTGCTATGAGCTACTTGACTTTCCAGATGGGGACTGTAACATTTAAACAGAAATCTCACTTAGGAGTCATTCCCTGAACTGGCATAAAATCTTGGTAAAATCATTTCTCAGAAACACATCCACACAGGTGCATTGGAATATAATCATCATCATTTCCACGACAGATGTGACTTTGCTAGGAATACAGACCGAGAAGGAAGGAATTGCTGAAGATGTTAGAGGTATCTTAATTCAAGCAGATGTATTTTGGATGAGAGGAATATTTGGTGATACCATTCGAAGATGTCAAGTTAATATAATTCCAGATAAGACTAAAACCAGAATTCTAATAATAATGTCAAAAATCATTGAAGCAATTATAAGGATTGCTTAAATTACAGCTTCTGGAAAGTCTTATCTCATTTTAAAAAGTATTTCACTATTTGAAAACAGTAGTGTTTTATAATTTACAATTGGAAAATTGTAGTTCTGAAGATACGGAATTATCTATGGAATTACTGAGTTTATATTTAGGTGGCAGTAATGAAGCAGGAAAGAAAATGCTTTATATAAAGTATAACTATGGATTGAAAGCCTTAGGTGTTTTGAGATATATACATCCACTATTCCCAAACATGAATATGATTTTATATATTAAAATTCAGATTGATATTTACTCATTCATGTTTTGATACTACATGACAATGCTTAATATCTATTTTCAATCTTATGCATAATTTATAATTTATTCCCCAAATTTATATCCTTCATTTTAAAATATTCATATAGTCTATTCTTTTGTTCTGATTTTTCTTTATGTTTACACATGTCCTCAGTCTTCCTTCAAAACATTTCGGTAGAAATTCAGTCAGCCAAGAAAGCTGTAAACCATTAAAGTCTCTCTGATCTATACTTTCTAACCTCTAATGTCCCTAACAATAAACACCTATGTCGGTATGTCATCCAATCCCATGCTTTGCTACCTCCCTCAGGTATCTATATTATGAACACTCAACAGGCCAACGTTGACTATACCTCTCACACATGGTTACTACTTATGGGTCTCTCACAGAGTCTTCTACGGGCTTTTGCACATATGTGATACATGGTTTCCCAAGACAGCTGGACAGTGAATCATTCTTCTCAGGAATTTTGCATTGTTGTGCTTTCATCATCTTAGATATTGATTGGTCCTTGAATTCTGAACCAGAATTGAATTCTGAATTCTGAACCAAATGTTGTGACATTTGTGGATTTCCAGAGCTATTAGAAGAGGTCTTGAGATAGCCAATTTATCCTTTGAATTGTTTTTGGATCAGCCCGAGAAACCAGCCACTGTGCTCCTAGTACCCCAAGGCACAGGGAGAGACCGAGTGTGCGTGATGTGAAATGATTCTGTCAGTGGTCCCAGCTAACAGCCATTTTCTGTCATGAGCCGTGGACTGAGCCATCTTGGACATTGAGCTTAGCAGAGAATCTGATGGTATTCACAGGAGTAGGGGGCAAGAAAAAACTTCCTAGCCAAGTCCTGGCAAGTCTTAGATCCGTAAGAGAGAAACATAAATCCTAGAAAATCAATAAGTATTAAGGTGGTTTGTTACCAAATCACAGATAGCCAGAATGCCATGTAAAGAAAACAATGTTTTCCATACTGATATTATTCAAATTAGCCTAAATCTAATAAAGTCATAAGCATAAAATAGTTTTATCTTCTGGCATTGGAAGTCATTCATCTTGCTAAAAAAAAGAAAAAGTTACTTGGCTAATAAACTGTTTCAGTTCTTTTTTTTTCCAGTTTGTTGTTGACAGCGATGAAATTGATGATCTCTGATAATGGGAAAGCAGGTGTGGGGAAATAAATAAATATATAATTATTGAAAGCAAGATACTCTGTGATTTATCGAATGAATTAAATATGTCTGTATGTACGGTGCCAAAAATTTTCAAGTCAGTGAATGTAATTTAAACTGACTATTAACCATAATTTATATGAAATAACTTGTTTACGTGTATGTCTTTAGCCTATTTGAAGTGTTTCCAACTAAACTGTACTCAAATAGAGTAAATGTTATTTAAATAATGACTATATGAATACAGATCATTATACCTCAAATGTTATTTTCTCCGAGCTGCCTTTATGATGACATTATTTAAAGTTTATACACACAGTGTCTACACAGTAGCTACTCAGTTTATTTCTTCCACATTACTCTGTTTTCTGATTTCTTTTGTCTATTGCTATCTCTGCTGCTTCATAGTGCACACTCCATTAGGTGAGGTGCTTGTTTTCTCTTGTTAGCCCTCCATATGTGTGTCATCGTACTGTTTAGGCATCAAATACTGCTTGGAATATATTAGGTTCTTTAAAAATTACCAAAAAAATTAATAAGTGGTAAGAATTTTTCAAATGTATTAGATTTAGACTATATTTTGAAAGCAGAACAACAAAAATTAAAACAAGAATAATGTTTTCCTACATAAAAGAAGTGTTTTTCCCACCTGCTTTGCTGACTTATTAAATCTCATTTTCAAAATGTTTTTCTTTGGTGTTTTCCAACTAGTTCAAGTATTCGATAGAAAAAATGATGAAAGATTCCTGAGATCTGGGTCTTGGTGTGAGACTCCTGGCATCAGTTGGATCTATGGTCAAATCGAGTGCCAGGATCTCTCTTAGAATTCTTCATCACTACAATATGTAAAGTTATACTTGCCTTTCTCTTAACGATTGCGATTCTTAACATCTAGAAAATACTTGATATAAGGCACTTTCAAAAATTAAAACATTATTGCAAAGCAAAGAAACATGATTGCTAATTTTGATGTTATCTTTTACGCAAAATGAAAATACGATTTTACTGCCACTCATTTTAAAATTTGTGGTAATTTCACTAAATTGAATGAAGCCTAATCAATTTTTTTGTAGATATTTGTTTTTCAAAAAGAAATAACTCCATTTTCTTCTTCTTTTTTTTAATAACTCCATTTTCAAAGATCGATGTATCTTACTACAATGCCAGAATTTGACTGAGTCCCTGAATGTGAGTTAGTTACACATTTACCTGTGCGGTATATGTGTGTGTGTGTGTGTGTGTGTGCGTGTGTATATCTGGCACATACACTTAGGCATTTTGGTCTATTCCTAATACACACATATACGTATAACATATAATTATATAATTATATGTACATATATTATATATGTATATTATATATATATACACACACATACATTCAGCATGTCTTCATAATAAAATTTTCAGGAAATCCAACTGAAAGTCTATTTTAGTTTAGTCAAATTAACTCATCGATTTATTAATATGTGTACATATATTTTATTTTTTATTTTCTAACCAAGATTTATTGGTACATTTTATGTATACATAAGAATCGCATTCATCATAGTTAGTTTGTACCTGTACAAGATACATCTTGTTTTTGTTTTCCCTTCCCCACCCCTCCCTTCAACTCCTTTTCCCTCCTGATTTACAACAGCTTTATTTACATTTTTCCATTTTTTCTTTTTTGTTTCTTTTCCTTTTACCTTCCTTCCTTTCCCTTTCCTCCCTCCCTAGTTCTCCTTCCTATCTGAATATTTTCTTCCCTTTTTATAATATCTATTACACATTTTTGTCTTTATTTACACTTACAGTTTCTCATCCAAGACAAACAATGTGATATGTATTCATATGTGTTTGGTTTATTTCACTTAAGAGTATGTTCTCAAGATGCATCTATTTACCTATAAGTATTTTAAGTTTATCCCTTTTTATGGCAGAGTAGTACACCATTGTATAAAAAAATCACATCTTCTTTATCCATTTATCAGTTGCTGGGCATTTGGGTCGTTTCTAAGATTTAGCTATTACAAACTGTTGCTATAAAAATGGTTGTGCATATATCTCTGTGGTATGATGTCTTTAATTTTTCCGGGAAGATACCAAGAAGAGGAATAGCTGGATCCAACGGAACCTCTACTCTTAGTTTCAGAGTCCTAGTATGTACTTACTAGGAGCTATTCTAGTTACACCAAATAAAGCACCAAATAAAACAGACATATACTTTCCCTTAAACATTTACATTCTAGTTAGATTTTAAAACCCTACTCATGTGTTGAGCTCTGTATTTTTTTTATCATTATTAATGACAGAATTGTGTGACCATTAAAAGGGTCCACTCCGAAATAGCAAAAGACATTATATTCAATCATATTTATTTTTCTTTTTAACAGAGTTGCATTACTGTTGTAGGAATTTGGCAAACCAATGTGGCTAGGACCTTACATGGAGTCTTATGATCCTCAGGGTGGGGTACAATGAAGCAGGGAAAAGTACACATGTATTGTCCCCCATGAAATTGTAGTACTGGTACAAACTAGTAGGTTTGTGCACAGGGAAAGTGGCCTGGTCCTGTTGCTTGGTTGTTCCTATCTCATTAATGAATTCATTGTTATTGATTCTTCTGTGAGTGGTGTCACCCATTAAATATGTCTGAATGGTGGGGCAAGAGAACTAGTTTATACGAAAATTATCATAGCTGGTATATCTGAGCCTGGTTAGAAAAATTAGTCGTCTTATTTTTTCACTCTTCCTCCAGATTTTAAACTCCTATCCGCCTTTCAGAGGCAAAATAAATAATTATTTGGCTTAGAATCAAACTGGAAAATTGTACCAAGGGGTCGTATAATCTGCAAAGAGTACTGATATTGACAGAAATATTCAGTAACTCCTCGAAGTTCAGACTGGATGCCTCATAAATTAACTTAGAATGACAAATATTACGATGGCTAACATTTCTTACAAGTATAAACCAGGAAATGATTAGTTATGGTTTTAAACAATACTGTCAAGTACATAGATTTTAAAGGTTACTCACATTCACTTATAGTGGAAAGTAGAAGTAAAATCTCTGACTGTAACTCTTTAGTTCTCCCGAGTCCTTTGCAGAATGTCGACCAATAGTCACCAAGTCAGAATATTAAAACCACACAAGGCATTCGATGAAATCAGTGTAGACATTGTGTTCCTCATATACTTTTAGAGTTCATCCATCATATGGAATTGTCACATGAAATTTAAAAAAAAAAAAAAAAACAACTGTTTGGGTTTAAGCAGCACAATTTTCATAAAGGATTAGCTCCTTTCTCAGAGAAGTGAAGAATTCCATCATTTCCTACTGTCTTGATAATACAAAATTCAGATTGATGAATTCCTACCCCAAATATCTCACCAATACACATATATCCCTTCCCCCAAATGTTTCTTCCAGTATTTAGTCATTCTGATTTTTTAAAAAATACTCCAGTTAAAAATATTAAATCATTGCTTTCTCAATCATCCTTAATATCTTGATACAAATTTTAGGTTTGATAACATTCACACACTAGAATCAATTAAAATCCTAGAATCAGTTAAAATGCTGTATGTACCAATTTTTGGTAAGTATTTTGAGCATACTGGATTTAACCTGTAATCCTTTGCCGGTTAAACTTCTTAGTGTGAGACACAAGGAAATTTCTGTGCAGCAGCATAGTAAAATGACAGTCCCACTGAAAAATGAGCCGTGGAGGGGAACATTAGATGGGGCATCCGCTGAACCAGAAGCACCAGAATGATGTGCAGGACACAGGTTTAAAAGAAAAGCAAGGGCAACAGAAAAAGATGTGGAGAGAAAATAATAAGAGCCCACACATGTTCGTTCCCTCCACCCTCCACTGTGATTTTGATTGAAGTCAGAAACAAGCCAGATCAACATTTTTTATATGTATGTGCTAGGAAGGTTCATGAAAATGAGTATAAAACCCTTGAAAGATGCATGTTGCTTAATAATACTAGTAAAATGTTATAACCCAGGAATACAATGTCCTTGGAGTCAATGTTATATACTCAGGCTCATCTTATCTTGCCGCATTCTACATATTCATTGTCCTTTTGGTACATACTCACCACTGACAGCTCAACTCATTACGGCGATGTAAGGCGGATGGAAAACATAGTGCAAACATATATCTCAGGCCCTACCTTGTCAGGGAAGGACAAAGTAATAACATAGGGAAATTTCTCCTTGCTGAAGTTGGGTGGTAGTCAGTCCTATGTGCCCTGTTCTGTTCTGAGCTGCATATGAGCATATTTGATTTTGTAGTTTTCATCTAAGATTGAGATAATTTTATACAACACATAAGGATGAATAGAAAAAAAGAGTGAAAAGGAAGGAAGTACAAATGGAAAGTGATTTGTTGAAAAGTGATTAAAAGTCAGTTTTTTGGAGAGGCAGAGCCCATTGTAGGCATTCCCAGTAAAAGGTAACTAACAATAACAGCTAATGAAATTCACTAATGGGTTCAATTAATATCTGCTTTATGGCTCCCAATAAGTGTATTAAACACAGGGATTATGCCCAGGGCGATAAACTCATTTTCTCTAATGTCAAACACTCAAACAGAAAATAGTATTTCTTGAGGAAAAAACAAACAAATTCATCAGCAGAGAAGCAGCAGAACACACATGGTGTGTGAAGTCTTAGGATACCGTGCAGGGCAGACTCAGGACAGGTGGAGCCAGACTGTGTGTGCCGTGGTCAGGTCTCCAGGACAGACAGGGACAGTACTTGCTTTTAGGGATGTAAGCAAGAAGCTTTAGTGTGAGCATGAATATTCTATTAAACTCCTTAATCAAGGACATGAATTCTTTAGGAAAAAAGGCATTTGGAGTTCAAGGGCTGATTCCTTTACTAACTCAGATGCAGTGGACTCTGACCAAGGACAGGAGCTTTTGGACCAGGATTTGTCCATCTTCCCTGGCTTTTTTGAGCACTTTCATACATGGGACAACAGACAGCTTAGAGACTGATGTTAAGTTCGTCAACCAAGACCGTAAGAAGCATTAGTTAACGGAGGTATTATATTGTATACTCGGTTAACACATCCAGATAAAGCACATGGTGTTACCAGGCTCCGGCAAGCTCTCTCAGATCATCCGACAATCAGTAACTGTAACTCCCTTTTCCCAAAGGGAATCAATATCCAGATTTTTAGCAGCATAGATTAGATGCACTTGTTTTAGCCTCTTACAAGTAAGATATGTGATATGAACTATGGATCATAGTTAACTACTTATATTTTCCTCATTGTTCTTTATAGGTTCTGTATTTGTTTTAGTTACTTTTCTCTCGTTGTTGGGACAGAATACTTGACACTGAAAGTTAGGGGAAGAAAGGTTTATTAGCTCACAGTCTGCAGAGGTTTCAGTCTATAGTCCGCTGGGTCCGAGGCAGGGCGGGCTGGCGTGGCAGACCGGCAGCCGACGGGCGGCAAAGTAAAGTGAGGAAATGCAAGGAATGTATGCAAATAAGCAATGCAAACAAGTAGGTAGTTAGCTTCTTCCTGTATCTTTTATCTAGGCTACCTGCCCCCGGGGCGGCCCACACTCCCACCCCCAATCTCAGTCTCACATCCTTGATCCCAGCAGAACGATGCCACACCGATCAATGGATCAATTTAGTAATCACACACTCTAGATCCAGCTATCTCTTACCACATGAGGCTTTGGGGGGACATCTAGACACAACCATAACAGTATTATTTGTGAATTCTCTAACAACTATCTTCTAGTTCAATAATTTTCTTTCCAATCTATCACCCACTTAATTGCTCTGAATAAATTATTTGATGAACTTCATGACACCCTGACTACAGTATCTTACATCCCAGTTGGAACTATTTTCCCGGCATCTTCTGACTGTACAGCATGGTTCTTCATTTGGCAGTGGTGTTGGTAACTGGTTTGCAAATGCACTTTCAGCAGAATTGTTTTAAAATAAAGTAGTACTGTGTATCTTGGTGGGAGAAATCACTCCTTGGGAGTGAATTAATATCTTCTGAGTCTAGGTGTTTCATGTTCCCGAAACAGTATTCTGTTAACTAGTCAGCTTTTAAAAGTAGATCCTAGGATATGTCTTATATATTCCTCTGAGTATTAAAACTCCAGTCTTCAACTAGGGCATCTGTTCGATGGATTTCTGAAATATGGAGGCATTACACAGATATTATTGTTCTGTCTTTAATCATTTGTTTATAGTTGCCAGAAATTTCCTCTTGTTTCAAGTATTACACTTTCAGTGGGGAGAGATATGACTAAAATCTCTCCACCTCTATTTATTTTTGTTGAAATGGTGTTGCAATAATATTTAATAAATTTCACAAATTAAATAAATCATCGCATTCTCTTTCTGTAAATATATGTATTTTAAATGATGACCCATATTATAGTACAAAATTAAGAGAACAACACAATCTATAATCTAGGTTACAGCCTGAAATAAATTTAAATAACTTATTTAATTAACACTTTATTCAATATAAACACAGCCATAGAAATTTCTGAAAAGCAAAGTGGATATAGGCAAACTCTTAATTTTTTTGAGATAGGGCACTATATATTTCAGGCTGACCTTGAAATTATGCAATCCAAACTGGCCTTGAACTTGGGGCTACCCTCCTCCTTCAGTCTCTGCAGTGTTGGGATTATATGCACGTGACACATATCCAGCTTGGCAAATTATTTAATTATACCAATTTAAAGAAAGATTGGAATATTGGCAAATAAATATATGAAGAAATGTTCAGCATCACTAGTCATTCGAGAAATGCAAATCAAAACAACGTTAAGATTCCACCTCACTCCAGAAAGAACCGCGTATATGGAAAAATCAACCAATAACAAATGCTGGCGGGGCTGTGGGGAAAAGGGAACCCTCCTCCACTGTTGGGAATGTAGACTGGTCCAGCCACTATGGAAATCAATATGGAGATTCCTCAAAAAACTACAACTGGAGGTTCCATTTGACCCAGCTATTCCCCTACTGGGGATCTTCCCAGAAGAATTAAAATCGTCATACCACAAGGACGTATGCACCACCATGTTCATAGCAACACAATTTGTAATAGCTAAGTCTTGGAAACAAC
>PVJO010034069.1:0-11358 GCA_004026905.1 Hystrix cristata | reverse complement strand
GTGACCAGAAGCACCCTCTACTGAATAGCTATCCATCCAAAAAAGGAAGCCCCTCAGAATATTTACACAATTACTTTTCTCCTCTAGTGCTCTGGAGGCAACATGTCTTTCTTCCAGGATTGCAGAGTAAGGTGCCCAGCCGTTATTCGTTTTGGATTAGAGAACATACGAAGTATACCAAGGGGACACCGAACTTCAGCGCAGAGCTGAAACAAACAAGATAAAGACTGAACATGTGAAGGCCACCCAAACACCAGCCGCGGTGTTTGCTCAAAGAAATATTTCAGGGTAACAGAGGGGCTCCTCTCCTTCGTGATTCAACAGAGAACAAGGTAAGGTGAGCGAAGCTACAGGCACAGTGGAAGTTGAATGTCCCAGCACTTTTTTTGGAAAGTCTCAGAAGTCAGCATAGGATGCCAGCGAAGAATTCCCCATTGGTTCATTCATTTACTCGCTCACTCACTCACTCATTCATTCATGGTGCAATGGGAGCGGAACATGTTTTTAATTTTAATTTTTTTAATTGTAAAGCATATGATATAGGGGAAATGAAATTTTAGATATATTGTATATTTGTAAGCACCTTTCTCTCCCTTGGTTCCAGAAATCTGAGTTCAATTTCTTTCTCTCTTTTAGCTCTCTGTGATTTTGGATGAGCAACTGCAAGCTCTTCACCTGTAGAATAGGCCTGCTGACCGTTGTTGCCCCCCTACCATCCCTTAGAAGAATCGGACAATGGCTCAGAAGCCAAACCATAGGGCCCATGAGTAATCCACCGAGTGACCACACTCACAGGAGAGGTTAGGAACCCTAAACTCAACTTTGCAATGCTGGGTTCAAAAAACGGATGTTATCCCAGAAGAAAAAAGTGATTATACTATCTCTCTTTTTTTTTTTAAACAAAATATCTATTCTACCCCTTTGTCCTAATTTACACTTACAGTTTCTCATATCAGAGAAACAATTCGATGTGTACTAATAAGTGTCTGATTTATTTCACTTAATAGTATGTTCTCCAGGAACATCCATTTACATACAAATGACTCTAGTTTATCCTTTTTTATGGTGGTGTAGTACTCCATTGTGTAGAAAAACCATATCTTTTTTAGCCATCCATCAGTTGTTGGGCATTTAGGTTGTTTCCAAGACTTAGCTATTACAAATTGTGCTGCTATGAACATGGTTGTGCATATATCACTGTGATATGATGATTTTAATTCTGAAGGTTAAAAGAAAAGTAAGATGAAAGGGGAAAAAATGGTAAAGTGTAGCTACACTTGTTGCAAATAGGGAGGGGTAGGTGAGTGGGAGGGGAGGGGAAGGGGGAAGAGGGGGGAAAACCAAGATGTATCATGTACAGGTACAAAATAACCATGTTGATTATGATCATTATGTATACAATGTACCAATACATGTTCTTGGTAAAAATAATAAAAAATTTTTTAAAAAAGTGATTATGTCAATATTACCAGGAGCTTTCTGGTAATCAATGCTCCAGGATTATAACTAATTATTGCTATTTCTAGGGTGCCATTTGCAATCTTTTGGACAGTAGATGTTTCATTCATGAAGGATAGAATGAAATTCTCCAAATGTTTATTCAATAATATTTAAAGCACTTTACAGATCTGAACTTACACTGTCAGCCTATGAGCACATACATGCTTTGTGAATGTCTTGGTTTACTTCAGGAGTAATTTCATGTAGTATAATGTGAGATTGTAGGACAAGAAAAAATTGGAAGGGAAAAATGCAAAAAATTAGAAGATAAAAGAGCTACCTATACATCACGCAGATAAAATATCCTGAGAAATGTCCGATTCAATTACAGTGTGGTTGTAATTTAACTGTTATTCACCATTTATGAATAACACATATACTTGTGAATTGTTTTACAGTCATTTTATAGCTCCTCTGTGAGAGATAATTAAAGTAAAACCATTTTAAATAAAGCTACTCAAAGGGACAAAGTCGTTGTACCAATAATGTGGTATATAAATGCAAATTATCACATTTGTATTGTAGCAAAAACTGCTTTTATCATTTTTCATGAGACCAACTTGTAAATATTATAACAGTTCTCTGATTTACAGAGCATTTTCCTCCCTAAAAGGTAAACATGCCTAGTCATGTATTATTTACCAGATCTTCCCACCTGTTCATTTTCTAATTCTTTCACTCTGATTGTACAATACCCAGCTCAAAATAGGGACCCAGTGTTTGACAAATGAGTGAAAGAATGGGGTGGCGTTTTATCCAAGCTCATAAACATCAATAGCCTTTAAGCAGAGAATAAGGGTTGTGTGGGAGGGGATGGTGGTGAAGTAGAGAAGGTCCCAGCATCTGGGGAAGCACCAGGGGATTTAAGTGACTTGGCAAAAATAGAAGGCAAAGAACAGAAGCAAAAGGGATAAAAGATTGGACAGGTGACTTGAGGCTATCACCAGCATATGGAAGAAATCTACTTTTCTAACTCTCAGAAAATGCAACTGTGAAAAATAAGAAATCATGGGAAAATTCACTTGTAATTGATGAAGTTAATGTTCTGGAGACATAACTCCAACTGAGTTAGAATCTGCATATTTCAGTGCTCAAGAAACCAATAAAAATGAAATCTCAAGAGAGGTATGTCGTCATCAGGCCAAGCAAAACCATAACCTCGTTAGCAGTGTGAACTGTACAATCTACACTTCAGGCCCTAAAGGAACTGGGTTTGTAGAAAGAAAATTCATCTTAGAGTTCACACATGAGTTTGGGGAGCTCATTTCAGAGGCGCACTATTAACCACTCACGGAGCTAACATACTGAAGAATAGTCTTAAATACACTGAGTTTGGTTTGGGTTTTGTTTTTGTTTTAAAATGAGGGTTTCACGTCATTGCCCAGACTGGCTTTGACCTTGAAGATCCTCCCAAGTAGCTGAGATTATTGGCATGTGCCACCAGACTCGGCAAAAACACTGGATTAAAGTCTCAAGTGCTCTTTTTCCTGTGAAGAAACAAATCACATTCCTATTTGACTTTGACACTTAACCGTCACAAGAGCTGCCCCAAACTTTCTTTAACCCCAGTTCTGAATAACCTTGACAGTGTATGATCTACAAAATGTGTTATGAATTTAACTGGGATGCTCACATGACTACTTTAGCTATTATTGATTCTGTAAACATAGGAATAAAGTAACTTTTATTAAAGCTATTGCTGTCATTTTTTCACACCACTGAAACACAAAATAGTACCCTGTTGGTGACCGTTGGGTCCATGCAGGCTGCTGCTGAGCAGATCTGAGTCCCGCACAGCCGCACAGCCATCCTGGGCCTGGACGGGCTGGGACACCTGCGACCAGTTCTGATGGTGAACGAACAAAGCAGTAGCACGACTTCATAAAACTGCCAAGAACATCTCTGCAGTCGTCGCTCCTAAGATTTAGTCGTTCATAAACAATCATTAAGAGCACTTGTTGAGCTTTTCTATGCCTGACACGGTTTGGGAAATTTTTCTTGTATTGCTTTATTTCATCCTCCTATAGAGCTGTGAGTTAGGTATAATTACAATCCTCATTTCACAGCTGAGGCTAACATATAATACTGCTTTCCTGCTAGAATGCAAATGTATTGCATTATTCCCAGGTGTCCGTGGTAGAAGTGACATTTCACACAGAGTTGTGAGGGAATATTCAATATTTCCAATTGTAATAAATAGGCTAAGACTCTATGCAAAAGAGCTTTAAATGATCCTTCAAACTTGAAATAAGATCCCTAGTCAGCTGTTGAAACCCTTTCAATAGTCCTCTTCCCTCCAATTACTTTATCAACTGGTGCCACAAAATTGATAACATGATTACAGCTTTCAAGTTAAAGGTTGTAACAAGAGATAGAGAAGAAGCCAGCTGTGTGACGTGGGAAGAACCGCGGAGGCAACAGGTGAGAAGTGGAAAGCCACAGAGGGAAGAGGCCAGCAGATTTTCTCAAGGTGTAGATAGGATTTGGTTGTGAAGACAACCACCGAGAGTGGAAACTCACAGTGTTTACTGCTGTGGGGCAACTGTGACTTCTGAATGATCATTTGAGGATTCAGGCAAATGTTTTATGGACTGGAAGGTACTATTCTGAGAACATTTGTTATTTGTACTGCATTTTAGAACTATTGTCAAAGCCTGGCTTTTGTTACCGTCTTTGAAATCTCTGGGGATAGCCCAAGTTTGAAGTCTAGTTTATTTCCATCACTCTGGTTTGGGACACATTCATGGAAGCCTAGGAGGGATCTGGGTTGTCCTTTTGGGTTTCGCCATATTTTTACCATTTTTAAAATTTGCTTTGCTTTGTTTTAGCAAATGTGTTAAATGCATACCATGTGTTAGGAACTTTTACATCAGTACAATAAACTGTGGTTGTGCATAAATGGCAGTTACATTGAGCACATAAATGCTTTATTTCATTTGATTCTCTAACAACCCTGCAAAATACAGTTTTGTAAATATGAAAGTGAAAGACTTGGATGAGTCGAAAAGGAAAAGGGAAATGACATTATTTGAGTGCCTGTTACAAATACAAAAGTATTTCCCGCGTTTGGCTATTATAAACAATGCCACAAAGGATAATGGAAGTAAACATCTCTTTTATTATTCAAAAATACTTACCCCTAAATTTAATTAACATGGACATTGCCTGAAACTGTACTATATTCCTTAAATGGCTTCTGAATGTTCTGGGTGGTGGGCATATATTAATCCGATATTGAACTGACTCTGGGATGGCCCTTCGCCACCCCTTCCCCACACACAGGAGAGAATTTGAACACCTACCAAAAATGTGTGCAAATCCTCTGTGGGCTCCATAATCTTGAATCTGTATCCAGTCTTCCCTTTTTCCTCTCTCCCATCCTAATTCACACATTCTTCAATCCTGATCTGGTTTAGACCACCTCGGGGACATTCCTGGAACTGCTGCTGCAGATCCCAACCCCTGAGAGTAGCAAGGGGATGCTCTACTGAAACTCTGGAATTTGCACCCTCCTATCCTAAGAGTGGAAAACACTTAGGTGAAACCACAGCATCTGCAGAAAATAAAAATTCTCACTAAGTAAAGATTATAGTGTATGAGAAATATACCTTTAAGGAACTAAGATTTATCTTCCTATTCGGGCCTCTGTGGCATGATAAGTAAGTGAAAATCCAGTAACTTTCTTTACCATGAGATTCTTTGTCTTTTCTATGCATTCTTACAAACCTATAAAAGGAAATTGAATGTAAAAATTGGACAAAATTCTTTCCTGTGGAGTATTAGTCATCTAAACAACAGTTTAAATCGATTATTATGTTTCCCTCATTGCAAAAGCAAGCTGGCATGAGAAAGTGTGGTCCTCACCTCCATAAATCCTCAGGCTCAGTTCTGTACCCTGCGTCCTTGCACACAGGAGTAGGATGTTCTTGCTTGCTTATCCAAGAGGGACTTAGAGGAGATGAATAGGCTGCACTTGCCAGTGAGTACAAGGAAACTGATGTCACTAGAGGAGATGGGGTCACTTGAGTGAGTCTCACTAGAGGGCTGCCACTTCAGAGAGAAGAGTCCAGCACTGGCCGAGCCCTGTGGAGTTCCACAACGCTCTGCTGGATCCCATGGCTTCCATCGCCCTGTCCATGCCACCTCCTTTCCTGTCCCACCTGTAGCAGTCAGAGTGATCCTTTCAGAACAGAGATCATGTCTCTCCTCATCTCGAGACTCCACCAGCCTCCAGCTCACTCAAAGCAAAAACTAGAGTCCTCATCATGGACCACACCTTCCTTCCCCTGTGTATGAGTCAGCGCTCACTAGAGAAACAGATTTAATGTAAGATATATAAGGATTTACAAGGTAGGCTTATAATGGCTGCTCGAAGACTCAGGTGCAGAAGGGCACAAAAGGGCTGTCCGTGCACTAAATCTAAAGGATCAGTAAAATTGAAGGCTTAGCGCTCACTGTAGAGTCCCGTGAGAGTCCGTATCATGAGGCCAAAGGATCTGTGATACAAAGCTGAAGCATCAGCTCTGAGAGCCAGGAAACAATATCCAAGGTGAAGGTGAAGACCGGAGCTCCTCTGAAGAAAGAGGCAAGCCTTCCTTCCTTGTTTTCTTTTTATTCCTTTCAGGCTACAAGCCTATTGGTTGGTGTCACTCACAGCCAGGGTGGGTCTTCTGTTTTCAGTGAATCCCTTCAGCCACACCCAGAACTATGCTGATCCAATTTAATTGGGCATTTCTTACTCAAATCGATACAATCGTTTAGCTATCACACCGTCACTTCTGACCTTACCGTTGACTGCTTTGCTTACCCTCTCATCCTTGCAACAGGGAATTTGCACTCTATGTTCCCTCTGCCTGGAATGTTTTTCTCTTTGATGTTGTATGGCTTGCCTCCTTCGCTCCATGTCACCTTCTCAGGGAAGCAACCCTGATCATCCACTGAATCCCATTCATACCTTCCTGCTAAACTGTGAGCTTCAAGAGGACAGACATGTTTCTCTTTCTTTCTTTTTTTTCATTGCTATTTCCCAGCTCCTAGAAGATTTCCAGGCACACACTTACTCTTCAATAAAAATTTTGTAGGATGAAAAAATTTAACAGATAGGATAATAATTTGACAAAGGAAGCTAAGAAAAGCAATGCCCAGTAAAAAGCATTTCAGAAATAACCAAGGGATTGCCTTCTATTGAAGATGAAGTAAAATGAAAATGGAAAGCTTTTGTATAAATCCTTCATACCCCTACATCAGCTAGCTGGTAAACAGCTAAGATTGGGAATCTTTGTCTATTTGTTTACAGTACATCCCCAGCATTGGCACAGTGTCTGCAGCATAATAGATCTGAAATGTGTATCTTGAACTTCAGAAAATTGACATTGAGGTGTTTTATGGGTGAGCCTGTCAATATTTGTATTGAGTGTGTTATGGGGGTAGGATACTAATGGGGGGGATTGTGGCCAGTGAGAAGTGAAGAAATAAAGTGCCTTGAGTTTGGGGAAAACTCTAGAGGTTGAAAAAAACTAGCTGTGAAAGAAAACTAGCTGTGAAGGGGAGAAAAGGGCTATAGGAATAGTTAGAGAGAGGTGTGAGATCAAGAAAGCCATCTTTTTGAGTTTTGAAGATGAGAGAAACAGATCCTTGTCCAAATGCTGTCTTGAAGAAGTCAGTGGAATGAGAGATGTAGGAGGTTTATGAGACAACAAGAAAAATCAATGCCGTGTAAGCTCCTATGCAAGGCAGGACAATGCAGGACCCCAGACATTGTTTTGGGAAGAGGACCCCTTTTCTTTCCAAGAATAGCAAGATTAAGGAAGTCAATGCAATGGGTTGTGATCTGGAGACACTCCTGGCATTTCCTCTGGGGATTTCTATTCACTCTTTGGAGCAGGAGGGAGGCCAGGGACTGAGAGAAAGAGAAAAGGGAGGTTTGGAGCACTGCAGGGAAGAAAACTTGAAATTTTGAATACAGAATGGTAGAGGTTAGCCAGGTGTGGTGGTGCATGTCTATGATCCCAGCACTTGGAAGGCTGAGGCAAGAGGATTACTGTGAGTTCAAGGCTAACCTGGGCTACATAGTGAGTTCAAGGCCAACCTGAACTACATGGTGAGACCCTGTGTCAAAAAACAAAAAAACAAAAACAAAAACAAAAGAACCAGAATGGTGGAAGTTGAGTGGTGGTAGTGTTAACAGGTAGACATGATATTGTGATATAATAAGAAATACATATTTTTACTTGCATCCACCTCTTAAAACCCTTAAAATCTCAAAAACAATAAGTCTTTTTGTATGCTAATGAGATGACTTATGACTGAGGCTTCTGTGCCTCACAGCAGGGGCTGGTTTTCAGAGGAATCAACCACATAAGGAGAGAATTGGAATTTCCAGCCTCCAGGGAAGAAAATGGAATTAAAGTTGGAGCAGATCATTACTGGCCAATGATTTAATTACATCTACATAATGATACTTCCATAAAACCTCAAAAGGCTAAGGTTCAGAAATCAAGATTCCAGTATGCTGAACACATAGAAGTAGCTACAGGGTGGTGCCCCTAAAGAAGAAATGGAGGCTATGTGTACCTTCCTACATAACTTGCCCTATGTACCTCTTCACCTGGCTGTCATTTGTACCCTTTATTATATTTTTATAATATCCTTTATATTGAAGTGGTCAAACATACGTGTGTGTTCTCTGAATTCTATGAGCCATTTTTTGAAATAGTTGAAATCAAGGAGAAGATCATGGAAACCCTCAATTTATAGTCACTTAGATCGGGGGCTGGGGATTTAGCTCAGGGATTAAAGTGCTTGCCTTGCAATCACAAGGGCCTGAGTTCAATCCCTGGCACCACAAAAAAAAAAAAAAAAAGTAGTACTTATAGTCACTTAGAATATAGGGCACAACCTGGGATTTGCAATTGGCATCAGAAGTAGGGAAAATCTTGTAGGCTTGAATCCTTAATCCATGGAGCCTATACTAACTCTATATTAGAGTCAGAATTAAATTAATCCCCATCTAGTACCCACAAAGAATTGAAGAGTTGCTTGATATGGGAAACTTGCACCTCTGTTGTCAAAAATTAATAAAAGCAGAGCCCCCCCCCCCACAAGTGAAGAACATGCTTAGTGGAGCCCAAATAAAGAAGTCTTTGGTTATTAAATAGACTACATTAAAAAACAGCATAGGAGGATGGGTCAGGGGTTTAAACTCTGTGGATCTCAATTTCCTATGTAGTTGGAGAAACTCCACAAACTCTTTCAGTTTTTGCATTTTACAACTCTATTAGACCCATGTAGCTAGCAGAATGATGATATCTCTCTATAATATCTTAAAGTAATAGGAAAACTCTTAAAGTGCCAGAGAGAAATTTCATCAGAGTCATGGGGCACAGAGTTTTTGGTCTATTATCCAATCTCTCCGGGAAGCAATAATGCATTATTTCATGAACTAGAAGTAATTAGCCTGAAATCTTTACTGCTTATACCTGGGAAGACTATGTGGTGAACATTAACCTCCATAGGCCTGCTCTAAACATTCTAGGTTTTCAGGAGAAGATAAATTACTGTGAGGAGTAAGATGTGTACAGCCCTCACTACTATGTGGGGCATGGTGAAAAGGCTATGAGATTTGGAATAAAATAATGTGTGTTTAAATCCTAGATCTTCTAATTAGGGAAAGGAAGTTCATGTTTGTGTAGGGAACCTTTCTAAACCTCTGCTTCTCTAATGGTGAAGAAGACAATAATAACCCCAGCCAACCACATACAGATACTTACTAGAATCTAAATACTCTATGTATCAGCCACTATTGTTATTGTGTCTTATACTAACTCATTTTATCTTCATAACTCTCTGAAAGGGTGTTATCCTTATTTGACAGAAAAAGAAGCTGAGGAATGAAGATGTTAAGTAATTTGCCCAAAACCACTCAGCTAGTGAAAGTCAAGCCAGTCTGTCTGCAGAGTTGGTGTTTTTACTACCTGTGAATAAACTATCACCAAGCAGTAGAGCCACTTACTGAGGCTTCATTTCTTATGTACATACATATTATGCTGAGATCTTACAGTAACTTGTGTGATCACTATCACTTTTAAAAAGGTTAAGCTACTCTTCCCAAGACTGCAGAGCCATTCTATGGCGGACCCGGGCATAAACCAGTTTTCTTCTGAAGCCTGCTCTCTTCCTACCCGATCAAGGGGTCCTATCAAAACAACATAACACATGGAAAATGCTTGGTAGTTTGTAAAATACTGCACCTAAAGTAGTATCACAATTCTCAGTGGTTCTGGCTCAGACCTTTGTGTTGTTTTTATAGATAAGAAAACTAATGGGTGCAGCTGGATAAGAATAACTTCTATCTGTTAGGCTGGCCTGTTTCCCACCCTTCCCTAGCGAGACCCTTCCCCCTCCCCTTCTTCCCCATTACTTGTCGCCATACCCGACCCCCCACACGGGTCACAAGTCCACCTCACCCGAGGCCAGTTTCCCTTCCCCTTCCCCAGAGTTCCCCCGCGCAGGAAAACATGGTGTATAAGGCCCCAGATCCAGCCATAAGGAGGCCATCTCTCTACCTACGAGGATGGTCTACCTGATTCCCTCCTGATAATAAACCTCTCCGCCTGGCCAGCTGTTATCAGCCCCAGTGATTTGTCTGAGCGCTGAACCAAAAGCCTAACACTATCATTTGGTCACTACTGATCGAACAATACAGGCCATTTACTTTGGTAAAAAGGAAAGGGGGTTATTCAAAGTCGGCTCCTAGGAGATGGAAGGGCCTCATCACCTAAATTACCATCTCACTGTGTACAGGTGTGTTACCATCTTTTATAGCAAGAAACAGTGGGAGAAGAAATATGATGAGACAATAGACATGTCCAAGCTCATTTCATCCTTTCCTGGACCCTGATTCTTCCTTCCTCTCTAGTGGAAATGAAACTGGACCTTGACCTCCTTGGTGCCAGAATTTGCATATTCTGTCCATTCATCTGTGCTGAAGAGAACTGGGCGTGGCAGTTTATGCCACAGGCCTGAGGAAGTTTGAAGAAATCATTTGTCTCTAAAGGAAAAAAATCTAATTTTAAAGCTCCATTTTGTCAGTCCAGTCATATGGTGACTGGGCCTCTAAAATATGGGCCCTTAGGACACATTCCAAATCCAAACTATGGCATCCTGCCACTAGCACTCAAAGATCCATGTTTATTTCACAATGCAAAATGCATTTTTTTCTATCCCCAGAGTTTCAAAGTCTTAACTGTTTCATAGTTGCTCAAAAGTGGAAGTCCAAATCTCCCCTGAGACTCAAGGCAACTTAGCTGTGGGTTCCTCTAAAAATCCAATAGACTGTGGAAATCAGTGTGGAGATTCCTCAGAAAACTACAACTAGAGGTTCCATTTGACCCGGCTATTCTTCTGCTTGGTATCTTCCCAAAAGAATTAAAATCATCATATCACAGTGATATATGCACAACCATGTTCATAGCAGCACAATTTGTAATAGCTAAGTCTTGGAAACAACCTAAATGCCCAACAACTGATAAATGGCTAAAGAAGATGTGGTTTTTCTACACAGTGGAGTACTACACAGCCATAAAAAAGGATAAACTAGAGTCATTTGTATGTAAATGGATGTTCCTTGACAACATACTTTTAAGTGAAATAAATCAGACACTCATGAGACACTCATCGAATTGTTTCTCTGATATGAGAAACCATAACTGTAAATAAGGACAAAGAGGTGTAATAGATATTATATAAAAGGAAGATAATATACAAAGGAGAGGAGTACTAGAAAGAAAGAAGGGGAAAAGCAGAAAGGCAACAAAGGAAAGAAAAGGGAAAGGGAAAATATGGAAAATGATGAATAAA
>PVJO010034068.1:0-11387 GCA_004026905.1 Hystrix cristata | reverse complement strand
AAAAGTGATAGGATCTGCTCAGTATTCCTAAGTCAGCACTTATCTTGAAGAACATGCATTTATTAAGCCAGAAAAGATTATTTCTAACATACACTATAAAGCTTGCAGTCTAGGTTTGATTAGGGACATGGTATGTTGTATGTATGATTCTGATTAAGACTGCAAATGGTAATTAACCATTTCTGGAGTGCAGATTAGAAATGACTAATTCAGGGGGAGGAAAGGCAAAGGGGAAATAAAAGAATTTAGATGTGTTATGTACATGTACCAAGTCCCATGATGAGTGTACTGCAGACATGTACTAATAAGAACTAAAAAAAAAAAAAAAAAGACTAATTCAAGGTATATGTCTCATTGTTTGGACTAAAATGTTTTAAAATAACTTACCAAATACCCAGTATAAAAACATTTTATTAAGCCAGGTGTGGTGGCGCGTACCTGTAATCCCAGCACCCTGGATGGCTGAAGGAGAAGAATCTCAAGTTTCTTCTCCCTCAGCCTGGAAAACTTAATGACAGGGAGGCACTGTCTCAAAATAAAAAATAAAAAGAAGCTGGGTGGTAGCTCAGTGTGAAGGTCTTCGGCTCAATCCCCAGTGCGATGGGAAAGAATATTTCACTTTACTGATGTAAATTTATTTAGATAGGAAGCTACATGTCCACTACTGTAAAGGGAAAAATGAGTATTGATACTACAAATAGAAGTCATTGAAATAGACACATACTTTTTTTTTTTTAAGTACTAGGTACCATTGAGTAGTCAAGGCTTTAAAGTAAAGCCAGACCTCTTTTTGTTAAAAAAGATTAGCAGTTCAGATTTTTTTCTTCAAACTAATGGAGACGAAAAACTGAAAAGTGAATTGTTTCCTTAGGTGGTCATTCAAATTAAGACTGAGTGTACCACAGGAACTGGGTCCTCTTCTTCGTGAAAACTAGACCTAACGATTTCAAAACCCCTAACATGTCTAATACTCTTTGAGATACATTGTTTCTTGTTCTTAGTTTATAACGCGTTCTTATTTTGCGAGTGGAAATGTATGTCATTTCAGAAAATAGTACATACGTCATTGGCATCTTACCTATCTTATTTGCTATGAATCCTAGAACTATGAATGTGTTTATTTTTCTAATGAGCTCATTAATAAATGAGAAAGTTATAGGTAATTACCTAGTTTTTCCTTATGGTGCTCATATTATACATTTATAATATTTACATAAAATACTTTTAGGCTGTTTTAAAATGCTGAGTTGAGTCTCCTGGTTTTAGAAACAAATGATTTATTTACACAGTCTTCAAAATCAAATAAATAATTTTACCCTGATTTTACCTGCCAGTAATGAAACCGTAGTATCTGGGACAATTTAATTTTTTGGCATCATCTCACTTTTACTTCTCAGAATAGGATTCACACTCTTCATGTAGTACGTACGGCCAGTTGCCCTTCTGAAAGTAATCACAATGTCAGAGGAGCTGAAAGGAGCTCCCACTTGAAGATGATCATGGTGGTTTGATTTTCTGTCTTTGCAGCATGAGTTGGTAGGATATCTGCGTTCTTCTTGACTTTCTGCAAAAAAAAAAAAAACAACAAAACTCTTCCGTGTGTATTTTCTCAGGAAAACGAGAAAAATGTTTTATGACTTTGAGGAGTAAACTAAGTTCTGGCGCCTAGAGTAAGTCGTCTGTGGACAACAGTCACTTACAGATTTCTAACCTGGGGTGGGGGTTCAGGGATAGACGTTCGCCCATTTAGAGCTTATCTCCAACTGCATATTTTATTAGACTGATGAAAATTTGAGAGTGCTATCTGTGTGAATGCTTGTTTCTTTAGCTCTCTAGCAGTCTAGCTGAATTTCTGTCATACAATTTGACCAAGAACAACAAAGACCAAGCATTAGTCTTTCTAAAACAGAGTTGTATCAGCAACTGGTTATGTCTTGCTGAAACTTACTAATTTCAGATAGTTGTACATTGTATTTTAATGTTTTATCATATTTAATACTTCTGCCTTTTCATATTGAAACTAGATATTTGTCTGTCTTTAGTGTTATAATAAGTATTCCAAAGTGGGTTTTTATAGCACCTTAACTAAATATTAATAACTAAAAGTAAGTTGTATTGAGGATAAAATAAAAGTGCACAACTGCAGCAGAAAGCAAAATTAAAAATTAATTGTTGGAGCTCTCTTCTGTGCTCTTCCAACTCTCTAGCGGCCCTCATTCACTTCTGTTTATTGATTCTCCGGGCTTCCAAACTTCACGTCCACCCACCAGTATTCAAATATGCTATGTCACAACTCCACGTGGGCTACTATGATATCTTAGCCATCTCTGAGGTATTTGTTACTGACAGCTGCTATTTTCTTCAAAGACAACAATGCCCCTTGACAACTGCCTTTTATCCAATCCAGAGCAGTGATGGACAGTGACACTTTTGGCACTGAGGCAGGAAAGTGACAAAGAGCTTTTTGTTTTATATATGTGTATATATATATATATATATATATATATATATATATATATATATATTTCTTTGTTGTAAGGAACAGGCTCCACTATACAGATGGCTAAAATCTAGCACAGGTTCTATCGGAAGGAGAGTATAATTTTTCATTTTTATTATAATTTTTGTTCACTCTGCTAACAAAGAACTTTTTTTCCCAAAAGAATGTGTTTCTCATTGAGGTACACACATGCCAAGTGTGAAATTTAAAATCGAAAACATACTGTATTATCTAAGAGCAAATAAAGCTTTGGAAAAAATTATCTGATGGAAAATTACTAGATTGTTTTCCTGGTGCTCAAATATATTTTTCTTTAAATATTCATCATCAAATCACTTCGTAGTTTTAAAGAAATTAGTATTTATTTAGGAAAAACATATAATCTATTAGAAGCAGTAACAGGAAGGATGGTGACCTTGGCAATTTATGTACATATTCACTCCAATGTTTTTGATGTCACAAATATTTGATTTTCTAAATCTATGTGATTTATTTAGCTCATTTTAAAATTAAGGCATGTGATAGATAAACATTAAAATCATTTTGTAATATTAATATAATGGAATGACAACTGTGGGGTCTGATGTACAAAGAAAGAAAAGATTGCTGACTGTGTGTATAAATTATTTTCCACGTATGTGTGGTTGAATCTGTTAGTAAACAGTAGTATTTTTAACAAAATATTTTCTTAAATGGCGCCTGCATTTTATTTCACTCATCCAAAGGCCCGCACTGGTATGGGGTTTCAGTGGGTGCAAACTGAGATTGCAACGATGCGATTCGACCTTCAGACCATCCCTGTCTACACGTCTGTGTTTTGGGAGTTGTTTTGTGTCAGCAGCCTTGGCTGCAAAATGGGATTACAAAAAGCTTGACCATTATAATCAAAAATTACTGTGCTTGGCATGTAGAAGATGTGTAACTAATGCTCAATTTTATGGTTTTTTTTTTAATCTTAGCAAATTAAAATCGCCCCACTGGGGCTTAGGTTTGGAGGAATGGTGGCCAGGATAGGGTTAGTTGCAATTATTGATAATAATTCCAGTGGGACTGACACGAATCCTATAGATTTTTTAACAGGATGATTTATTCTTTAATGAGGGTTTTATTATTTTAGCCAAATCAGATTAAGGTGTGGTTACATGGTGAACAGGTCACTGGGTCCTGGCAACAGAGGATTTTGTTTGTGGTCTTGGCTTTGTCGCTTGGGTGCTGGAAATGCAGCTAATCTACAGGGCGAGCTGAGGGTGCAGTGATGAAATCTGCTTCTCTGTCTATCTTCTTTTCTCACCTTCCACAGTTGGGTAAAGTGCAATAGCAAACATCTGTGAAGAAGGGCATTTGATCTGTGAAGCTCCCCTGTCAGATTCTCTCTCAATCAACTGCTGATATTGTTTCAGTATATTTCTTCCCAGTTGCCATGGACCCAATATTTAATCAGAGCTACAACTATTGGTCTGTCAGATATTTTGGAAGGGCTCTTAAATCTAATAAACAACATATAAAGCATTCTCACCTTTTATGTACCATTCTACTGTTCCTAAAGATATTACGACAAGTCATGGCCAGAGATTCACAAATCCTGATAAAAGTAGATGGTTTCAAAAAGTAAAATGAAACAAAAATTTAAAAAGGAGCAAGCCATCTTGTTCTTACCCACTACCCCAAGAAATTCTGAAAGCCTTGTTATGGGGCTGGGGATTTAGCTCAGTGGTTAGAGTGCTTGTCTAGCAAGCACAAGGCCCTGAGTTCGATCCCCGGCACTACCAAAACAAAAACAAAACGAAACAACATATGCTCCTTAAGCACTTCTCCAAGCCAAGTGCCCCAGGTACCTCCTTTGGGCACCTGGTACATCGAGAAATCCCTTAGCACCAACAGTGGGCATGATGGTTGTTACTGGGTTATCGCCTTTCTAAGGCGTGGAAATACGATGCTGGACTTGGAAATATGATGCTAAACTCATTCTCATCCTCACATCCCAGCTACCTTCAGAGGTTGCCTCTTGCATGTGGCAGGGTTGATGCCAGCTTACTGGGGCCTTATAAGGGCTCCGATGCTCGCCAGGTGTGTGATCTTTCTCTGGGACAGGCCCAGTTGTCTGATTTTTCTCCTCTTTAATTCATCCTCACCACCCGCGCTTTCTGAGGTGTTAATCAGCTAATGTTACAGGATACGTGCTCACATTTTAAAATGACTCATGATGCTCAAGTTTTGGGAACATGTCATTTCTGACAGTGACCTTTGGGAACAGTGCTATTGCCTTTGCTTTCATCCCTCTGCTCACTTTCCTTCCTTTCTCCCTCCCTCCATTCTTTCTTCCTTTTTTCTTTCCCTTTCTTTCTTTCACCAAAGAGGACCATGCAGCTTCATGAATGTGGAGATCACCTCCGTCTTCCTTCCACTCCACTATTTTTTCCCAGTTCGAGAAGAAAGGGAGACAGAGCAAATAAGAGATGGCGTTCTTCCTAACGACACTTCACAGTTAGTCAATTATTGGCTTATTAAAAGCTCACTCGGATTTAACAGCCACTTTGGGTCTTTTAATTTTTGTGTGATCGTGAGATTTGGTGAGGATGGTTAGTTGTGTGACAATTCCCAGGGGGCACGAGATGGGCTCCTCATTCTAAGGGAAAACAAATGAAAGTAGAACTTGGGAGAGCAAACAGTGCTGCCTAATTTGAGAAAACTCCCTGGGGCAGTTCTGTTTACTAATACCTGGATTCCCCCATTGCGGTAAATTTAGCATCTTTTTGGCCCAGCTTGTCCTTATTCCCTCGGTTGCAATGTCTTTCAGTTGATTCTCCCAAACAGATGTTCTGGCTCTGCGCTCCGATTTCCACCTAGCAGCTTTTGGCAGTTGAAGTCACTTAATTCTCAGCACAAGTTTCTCCGGGGCAGAGGAAACACCAGACCTCTGCACCTGGGAAGTTTTTTTTTTTTTTTTTTAATGACCTTTCCTCTTATTATTTTCTGCTTAATCACCATGTAATTTACTTCTGTGGCCATTACATCTCCTAGCCCAGAAATTTCAGATTTTCTTTCCACCAACATTCAGAATTTAGAGACCATATTTTATTATTAGTCTTTGAATTCCAAGTCCACGATAGTAATTAATACATGATGAGTAAATGAGTTAATAAATGTCCCCGTGTTGCTGACTGCACATTAGAGAAACCACCTGATTCTTTAAGGAGCAAGGAAAAAAAGAGACTTTAGTTTCTTCATTTAAATCCTTACATTCATGGTTGTTTCATAAAACCTACTTTCAGTTGTATTCACTAATGCATAAGAACACAAACCATGCATTCATTATTATTCAACTGAATCCCAACCCATTTGACTTTGGAATGCATTCTGTGTTTCTAGGCAGAGTTATATGTCTGAAGCCTGGGGAGACGCTGCCAATAAACCAAGAGGCCTGGGTGTCTCCAAATTTAGGGGAAATCTGGCATAATTCCAATTGTCTTTCTCTCACTCCCTCTTCCTGTGCTGTATACAGATTCCTTGGTCTCATTCTAAATAAAAGTATGTATGGAAGCACCCTCTCAGACCTTTACTGTAAAATACTGCCATTTAAATCTCTGGTGTTAAAGACCTTCATCACACAGGATGTTAAAAAAAATTAGACTCGTATTCTTGTGCAAAAAGAATACTGCTGGAGTTCTAAATATATACTCGATTTCTAAATATATTACAGAGCTATAGTAACAAAAACAGTATAACATTAAAAATAGACATGTGGACTAATGGAATAGAATAGAGAATACAGAAATAAACCATGCATCAAATAATCCATTTGATTCTTGACAAAAGGGCAAAAAACATTCATTAGAGAAAAGACAGCATTCTATCAAACGGTGTTGGGAACACTTGTTACCCATATCAAGAAGACTGACATTCTATCCCCGTCTCTTGCCCTGTACAAAAAAACAACTAAAAATAGACCAGAGACCTAAACAGAAGATGTGAAACTGTGAAACTACTGGAAAGAAACAGGAAACACTTCAAGCTATAGGCACAAGAAATGGCTTCTTGCCTAGGACTTTGACAGCTCAGGAAATACTGGCAAGACTTGGGTTTACAACAGTTTCAAATGTTTCTGCACAGGGAATGAAATGAGTGAAGAGATGGCCTGCAGAATGGGCTAACGTCCTTACCACTACTCTCCCCACCAAGGATTAATATTCAGAATGGATAGAGAACTCAAAACACTTATCTCAGAAACAACCACTAACCCATAAAAACGGGTAAATGAACAGAACTGACAATTTTCAAAAGAAGAAATACAAATGGCCAAAAAGGGTATAAATCTGTTCAATATCTTTAGCCATCACATAGATGCGAATCAAAACTATCTTGAGATTCCATCTCACCCAATCAGAATGGTGATCATCATGAATACAAAATGTTGGTGAGGATGCCGAGGAAAAGGAATACATCTACATGGCCGGAGAGATTAAAAATTAGTACAGGCACTATGGAAATCAGTATGAAGGTTTCTTAAAAAACTAAAAATAGAGTTACCATATGATCCAGCTGTACAATTCTTTGGTATATTCCAGAAAAAAAACAAAACTAAACTAAACTAAAACTAGCACACTGTAGAGATACCTGCATGCCAGGTCTATTGTGACTCAATTCACAACAGACAAGTTATAGAACCAGCTAAGGTGCCTGTCAAGGGATGAGCAGATAAAGAAAATATGGTACATTATACACTGGAGTATTATTCAAACATATAGAAGAACAAAGTCATGGCATTTGCAGAAAAATGGGTCGAGCTGGAGATAACTACATAAAGCCAAACTCAGAAAGATAGGTATTGCATGGTTTCCCTGATATGTGGAATCCATAAAAATAAGATGACAGGTAAGTAGAGGGGAGACTACTTTTAGGCAAGAGGAAAGGGATCTGAAGTGGGAGGGAGGAAAATATAAGGAAGGATAACAGGAGGGTTGGATAAGATTAAACTATGTTATACCCATGTATGAAAATGCCACAATGAAACCAAATATTCAGTAAAATTATTATGCACTAGTAAAGATAGATTGACTGGAAAAAACCCCTCAAATCCCTCCAGACAATCAGTGTACAGAATAAGTGCACTATGTGCCATGCAGTGCGGTTACTGGGAAGATAGAGCCCAATCTTTCAATGAGGGAGGCAAAGCTTTTCCCATGGAAAAATCATGCAAGAGAGCAATGACAGCCACCTGCATGGCATGGACAGTAAACGCTAGGGGACTTCAGAGGAAGGGTAACTCATTTCCTCTGGGAACAAAGAGGCGTGACTAATGGGTGGGATATATTTTCCCTAAGCCTGGTGTGACAGAATGACACATGTAGAGTGAGTTAAAAACTTTCCAGAATTAGGAAATGTCCCAAACAAAGGTGCAGAGTCAGGCGGTCTGGTGCATTAGAACAGGGCAAATATATGACAGTAGCAACACAGAAGATAGGAACACGGAGCGGTGGGTTTATGATTCTCTTTATTTACATCAAATGAGCAAGGGTATAACATGAGAGAATCACTAAAAGAGAAAAACTAGGACAACTACACAGTTTGTGTCAGAAAAACTGCCTAGAAAGAATTTTCATTAAGAGAAAAGTATGTAGTAAAATGTCACTGAATGGGTGATAATTCAGCCAGTTCCCCAGACATGAGACCTGTGGAGTTATGTGGGGTATCGTGCAAGAAGGGCTGTGTGCGGGGGCTGTGTGCTGGTGTGATACCCCGCTGCCTCTGACTTGGAATTCTTAAGTTTTGAATCAGGACCTGCACATTTTCATTTTTGTGTGGGGCTCTGAAGATTATTTAGGTGGTTTTGCTGGGAACACAGAAATTAATGAAGGAGCCATAAACAAGAACGTGAGGAAAGAAGAAGGGGACTTGCTTGATGTAGTATCTGCAATCATAAATTGGAATTTCATATTATAGGCAATTCAAGAAGGATGAGATTGGGATTAGTAGACTCTTGGGACCAGGCGATCTGTTTGGAACCACCGTGCTTAAGTGTTGAAGGCCAGAGGCACGTTAGAGGGCTCAAGCTATCCATGAAACCATGGCCAAGACAGCAGGTAGTTAAAAGCTAAGCAGAAAGCAAAAGAAGGCTGGCATTCTAGGGTTTAGGACAGCGAAAATGAGGAGTCCCAAATGAAACCACAGCACAAACGATCTGTAGGAGGAAAAGAAAGAGAGAAAACTGAAAAGGCCCAAATGATGAGTCTAGTGCCTAGCATTGGTGACTATTTTCATTGTGATTTCAGCAAGTCTACCTTATGTGGAAATACAAGGGACATTTTACTTTTTTTGGGGGTGGGGGGTGCTGGGGATCAACCTCAGGGCCTTGCACTTGCTAGGCAAGCACTCTACCACTGAGCTAAATCCCCATCCCACGAGGAACATTTGAAATTTGAGTGATGGCAGGGGTCAAAGGGAGCCTGGAGCTGCAATAAGATGATGGGCTTAATAAGGACAACTAACATTTGCTGGGGTCAGGGCTTACCTTGTGCCTGACACTGTGCTAAACACTACGTATGCATTTTTTTCTTGTGGTGGAAGAAACATCAGAGGATATTTAACAGTCTTCTCAACGCGAACAGCAGTATCTTATAAGAAAGCAAGGACCTGAGAAAGATGGACATACAAGAAATCTTGTGATTATATTTTGGTTCCATATTTAAGCCACTTCTTTTACTTCATTCAAACAATTTTACTTTAAGATAAATTTACTTGCCCTTACGTTTAACATGTTCATTTTAGCTATTACTTCTTTTGTGTGATAATTGAGGTGCCAATATAATCAAGAGGAACAAGATACCATATAGTGATCATCAACTTTAGAAATAAATAAAAAGAATGAACTTCAGCTGTGTATTTACTTTTCAATTTCAGAAACACAGGCTAAGCTTAAGCAGGTAAGTTATTCTAAGCAGATTGGCATCTAGTAGATATTTTTCAATTGTGATCAAATTCTCGAACATCTTTCCTACATGTTGTTAGTACGAGTCCAGACTTCACAAGTTAAAAAAATAAAAAAGAAAAGTAGATGCTCCAGTATTATGGTTTATATCTAGATGTTCCTGTAAAAAGCATCATGTGCTAATAGGTGGGGTTTGGGGACAGTGATTGGATCATGGGCGCACTATAATCACTGGTGGATTAGTCCAGTGATACCTTTGTAGCAAAATGTGCTGTTAGGAGTTGGGGGCTAGTCCACCTGCTGTTAGGAGGTGGGTTCCTGGGGCTGTGGCCTGGAAGGGTGTATCTCCTTTCCCAGCTCTACCTTCACTTTCTCTGCTTCCTCTCCTTCATAAGGTGAGCAGCTTTCCTATACCCAGGCCCTTCCACAGTGCCATTAGCCATACAAGGACCACAGCTTCTAAAATGTGAGCTAAAATAAACCTTTGCTCCTTTAAAGTTGCAGATGTCAGATGTGTTGTCCCAGCAATGAGGTAAGTGACTACAACACTCAGCTTCCTTTATAACTAGCAATGGCTCTGTGTTCTGGAGAGAGTTCCTGGGAAGGCTCCTTCTGTCAAATAAAATCTCAAAGACAGAGGGTTTTGACATGTTGCCTGTTTTTTATTCTGCCTGACATTCAGACACGGAACCTGGCAGAGTCTTACCTAAGCTGCCAGGTGCCACAAATCTTTTTATCCTCGCAAATCCTACAAGGTAAGCATAATGGAGTGGGAAAGGTGCCAGGAATCTAGGTCCTTGATGGCAACTTGACTTCATCCCTGGACTTCTTGTAATCTGAGAAAAAAGCAAAAAACCTTGAAGCCACTGTTGACTGAGTTTTCTATTGCTTATCAGAGGCTGATTTATGGTTAATTCATTGGGCATCTCAGAGACTCCAAGGGCAATGAACTGATTAATTTTCAAGAATGATCAGTATATCAATGAAATCAGGGTTCTCTCTGCTCATTCCCATGTCTCTTTGTACTTCGGCTTCACTTCAGCCGAGTAGCTTTTGTGGTGAAAACACACCTCCAGCTTTATATCTTAAAGTTCCCACTACCAGATGTCTTTGACTTTAGGTCCCCAAATCCTGAAGACTGGTTTCCTTATCTGGACTGGGTTCGGGTTCCACTTTTGTATCAAGCACTGTTGGCGTGGGGATTGAAATTTTAAGAATTTAACAGTTCCCAGAAAAAATGTAACTAGAGGCAGGACTGCAGAACCTTTCCTAAGCCGTTGGAACTGAGGGCGTTATGGGTGTATAGAATGAGAGCACTTCAATAACATTCACATTCACTGGAGTAAATTATACTGTCATCTAACTGCCCACTGTGAATTTCATATTTTCTGTTGTTAAGGGGAAGAGCAGTAGTTTCATTTTTTAAAAATTTTTAATTTTGGTGCATTACTTTTAGTACCCAGACTTAATACAATTGAGCAAAATAAATCAAATGTCCATGACGTAATACATTTTGGTAATTTCAGAAAGCAGAAAATCCTGCAATCTTTTCAGTGCAGTGATTCTCCTGAGTGCAGCAGCCCAACTTGAGAGTTGGCAAATTCTGCACCACTTTTGCAAAGACTCTGACCTCACCGGCATCCGAAGATGTGGCCCTCACTTTTGGCAGCAGGAGCTTCACTCCCCCGCATCCTCCAGTGATCTCAGTGTTTATTGTTTAAGCTGTGCAGCGGCAGCTGTTTATTTGCTTGCGTATACAATGTTTTATTGGAATGTTCTCTTCAAATAGGAATTATTTTTGCTTCCAATTTTATCTTATTATCTGTGTAAAACTCTGCATAATTGTGTGTTTTTATTGAGGATGTTTTATAACAAAATTTAATATATATTTATAATGTTGTTGCTCTGAGGTTATCGATACTAGTTAAATATTGTTTCCTAGCAATGACATCTTTTTTTTTT
>PVJO010034067.1:0-11406 GCA_004026905.1 Hystrix cristata | reverse complement strand
TCAAGAGAACTTAGCAAATGTGGGTCTTTCTTTTGTTTAAAGGTCATGAAACAACTGCAAAGAAAAGGGGTGATGGTAGTTTATAGATCATACATATTTATGAACTAATCATTAGCAGGAAGATGTTCTACTTGGCTTGACGATTATTTTTATACCTACTTTGTGTGAATTCTATCTCTGAGTTTAAAGATGCACCAGAGGTGGAATTCGTTTGGCAAGAAAATTTAGCTTAATTTCTGGCTAAATTATTAATGCAGTACAAATTATATATTTGTAGATCTGGGCATTACTTTTTTTTAACTTTATCTTTTTATTTTTATTTGTTTTATTCGATTTTATTTACCAAGAAGATGTATTGGTACACTGTATACATAGTGATCACACTCATCATAGCTGATTTGTACCTGTACACGATATATCTTGGGCATTATTTTCGACCAGGCAGCTTTGGATATACATATTTTGCTTATCTCACCCACCGACGCATTGAGAGCAGGCGCCTGGCGTCTGGGGCGCCAGGCTTACCTGTAGTCGAGAGTGCCTGTAGACAGAGCATTTGCTGTTCACTCCCTGTGGCCACAGCGGCAACCACTGCGCACAAGTGACAGCTTCCTGCTACTCAAGACTTTGTTAATGACTTCAGAGATCCCTAAGATCCTCCTCTCTCATTCTGCCCTTATACACACAGACAGACATACCAGGCATTCTTCTGAAGAGAATTTTAGGAGTTTTACTATATGTACTTTCTTGTGTAAAACAATGAAACAATCACACACTCCTTCTTTATGCATTAGTTGGTTAAAATGGCTACTGGATACAACTTGGCATGACTTCTAAGGCAAGAAATGATATGTAATACGGTAGACACATAGTTTCAGCAGGGATAAAAGATCTGCGAATAAAAGACCGGTGAAATGAAAAGAAAGGGACATAAGTTGTGCTCAAGGATTCTCCAGGTCCAGCAAAGTCTCATGGAAGGTACCACGGCCAAAGCTTTTGGAGGCCTAAGAATGATGTTCTATGCTGCAGATTTCCTACAGTCAGTATGTAAAAACATTTGCGGTTTAGTTTTAGTTTCCTTCTTTTTCTTTCTTTTTTTCTAAGATTGAGGACAATTGCCTGACTTGGTGACTGACACTGTAATGGCTACAGTGAGAATATGGAAAACTTAGGCGGCAAGCAGCACTTTGAAGTCATCAGGAGAGAAATGTGCATATTGTGGAGCGGGGAGGGCAGATGGGGCTGTCCAGTGCTATCTATACAGTAAGAGGGACTAGGAGTCTCTGGGTTTTAATGCTGCATTGACATTCACTGCAATCCTGGGAAGAGCTACTACTATATATTTTTTTCAATCACAATATTTTAAAACTAAAGCTTATGTAATTGAGTAACTTTATCTCAGTCTTCAAGTTGTGTATTTGAGTCAGTGTTCACACTCAGACCTCCTCTGTCCCAGAGCTGGGCTGGGCTAGACAGTGCCCCGGGGTCACACGGCCACTTCCTCCAAACTGCACCCTCTAAGTGCTTTGTTCTTCCGGTTCCTCTGATTCTAGTGGAAACGCACCACGCTTATCACATGGAATGTAATTCTTGATTTCTCACCGTTGTCTCTAACACTAAATGCTATAACCTCCTCTAGGAACTCTGGGTCTGACCGAATCCTTGGTAAATGCATTAATAAAATACAGGTCTTTGGTGTCTTGTGAATATTAGTGTGTCTTCCTATTTTACTTACACTTTCCCTCTATTTTGCCAGTGCTGTGGATAAGTCCATTTGCTACAGTCCACAACAAATATTTAAAGAGAAGATACAAAATTTGGGGTTTCATTTTTCTTCTTTTTCTTTCTTTTTAATTTCCTTCCCAAATGGGGCATCAATATCACTAGCATTTGCAAAGAAGATGCCATGTGATCTAAGGAATACAAATGTGCTGTGTGTGTTTCTGTATGTATGTGTGTGTATGTGACACATGTAGGTATAGTGTGAACTTTAAACTTTTTAATGTATCATGAATTATATACAATATATGCAGAATAATATGATAAATGCTTATATGTTCACTGTCCTCTTGAAGAAAGAAAACTTTTCAAAGACAGTTGAATTGTTCTAATGTTCTGCTTCTTAAAAATACAAACATAAATAATTTGCTATGAATTAAATAAAAAGTAAAGTCCTGTAGACACTTTGATTTTTTTTGAAATTAACTTCTAAATTTTTATTTTGATTAATAATAAAAGACTACTAAGCAAAAGAAATCAGACACTCATGAGTACACATCGAATTGTTTCTCTGATATGAGAAACAATAACTGTAAATAAGGACAAAGTAGTGTAATGGATATCATATAAAAGGAAGATAGGGCTGGGGATTTAGCTTAGTGGTTAGAGTGTTTGCCTCACAAGCATGAGGCCCTGAGTTCGATTCCCGGCACCAAAAAAAAAAAAAAGGAAGATAATATACAAAGGAGAGGAGTACCAGAAAGAGGGAAGGGAGAAAAGCAGGAAGGGAAAAAACGGAAAGAAAGGGGAAAGGGAAATTATGGAGAATTGTAAATAAACCTGCTGTAAATAGGGATGGAGGGAACAGAAGGGAGGGGAGGGTAGAGGGGGGAGAACCAAGAGACACCATGTACAGGTACAAAACAATATATGGACAATGTACCAATACATGTTCTTGGTTAAAAAAAAAAAAAGGTAACCATAGTTAAAAATAATAATAATAATAAAAGACTCTATCACTTTCTATGAGGTTCTGTGGATAGCTTTCTGTCTTCAAATTCTTGACACCAAAACTGGAAATTACCAATTTTCCCACCAAAGTGCCTTCCCCTGTGGGTTTCCCCCTTCTCCGAGAAGGCTTCCCAGTTTCTGCAGGACATCCAGGTTTGATGTGCTGGCTCACACACAGTTCTTTCTTTCGCAGCCCCCCTAAACCTGACCAGTTTCCAGACAAGACTGCTGTGCTTCTCTGTGTTTTTTGTGTTTCTTCCTCTTCTCGCCCACTCTAGCTCAGCGAGTGGCTCCTAAACTGTGACCCAGACACTCCCGGGAATCCCCAAGAACCTGTCGGGATGTCATCGGGTTGAAAAAAAGTATATGACGTGCTAAGGTGTCATCTGCTTTTTGTCCCTCACTCTTTCTCATATGTACACAATGGAATTTTCCAGATTCTATGTGTGTAACATCACAACATATATGACAATTGAATTTATGGTAAGTCAGCTGGATTGTTTTATATCAGACATTAAAGAAACTTATACAAATATAAAACAATGTCTTTTTCTTGCTATTTCCAAAATACTTTTTAAAATGTTATTTTCACAAAACATGTTTTTACCTTAATGTATAACAGATTTATTATTTTAAATATATTTTACATTTCTCAGTTTCAATTTCTCAAGAAAGCAGTTTTTCCAGAATATGATTTTCCTGTTCAGAATCCATTAATACAGGAATCTTTCATTCTATACTTTTTTTGTGTGCTGGGGATGGAACTCAGGGCCTTGTGCTCGCTAGGCAAGCACTCTCACCACTGAGCTCAATCCCCAGCCCTTCATTCTATACTTTTTAACTCTATCCATTCTCCAATATCATCAACACCAACTTCCTTACGAAAATCGTCCACTCTAGGCATACCAGTTTCTCTGTCCCAAGAACAGACTTCAATTCTCACCTTCCAATCTTTGTTTCGATTGTTCTGTATTCCATATCTGCCCCAGAAAGTCTGCTCTTCCACTCTGCTTGTCTCGTGGTAGCATAGACAAGTGCTCAGTCAACAGAATGTGCTTGAGGTCTGGTTTGAATTCTAGCTACATTTCACCTGCTGTGTAACTTGAGAAAATAACTTTCTAGAAACGGAAAACAGAAAATAAAGCACGACAGCGCCAACTTCGAAAGGCTGTTGTGAAGACCACACGAGTGCATGTTCGACAAATGTTAAGCAGTGCTGTTGTTACCCAAATCTTGCCTGAGTCCAGTTTTTCCATGTCCATGAAAGCTTCCGGGTGCCTTCATTCAACGCCATTTTTCTCTCTGTTCTGTTGCACTTAATAGCCTGGAAGGTGCTCATCTTCCTTAGGGAGGTAAGAAGTAGCTCAGTGAACTAACTCACTCTCCTCTCCTGCCTTCTCTCTTGCCCTTTCTCCATATATGTGCGTATGTCTGGTTCCTTAGACCTGCCCTGTGCTGTAACACTGATTCGATAAATTCAGTATGTGAGTCATTGTTCCTCTAGTTGCCATAAAATGATACACAAAAACCAATTCTCAGCTGACATGGGACAAATAAATGTGTTTGATCTATACACTTTCATTTGTCTTGTCCTTCTCAGAGCAGCTAAGGCAAAGTCTTCCTCTAGGATAATAAATCCATTCATTTGAAAAAGGAAACTCAAACAGGAAACATTTTATACAGAGAGGCAGATCTGATGATAGAATCATCCAAACTACACAAAAAGGAGGCCAAAAGGCTGGTTGATCCTGGCTGCAAATCAATCCTACTGTGAAATGACTTTTAGCTGTCCCCAACTTCTTAGAAGTGGACTGGGAATTTACAGGCTTGAAATCTTCGGTTAGGTCCCTGTCAGTTAGGGGTGGAAATTAATTGTTACAGAGTGCAGAAAAGCCCCCAACTAGGAGTCCAGACTTGCCCTAATTTACTCTGAAGTCGGGGACAGCTGTGCCAGGACTGCGAGTTGGATCTTTGGTTCTGGAGATCAGCTTGCTGGTCTGTTAAATGGACCAGGATTTTGAGGGATCAAATCAGATAAAAATGCATATCTATATCTTTAATAAGATTGATGGGTAATGCTGGAATCAAACTAACATAAAAAATACTTCAGAGATTTAGATTCTGAAAATTTGCATATGTTAGTCCTAAGAGACTCCATTCTTTTTTCAAAACCCTATTCTAGAATTACCTAAAAAAATACACAGGTCTTTATTAATTTTTAAAGCATCATTCTAGAACTTACTACATTTTAAGGACATTACAATGCTGCAGACAGCAGGTATCAGATCTTTTCTAATATGTAGCATATTGACATTAAGAAAAATAGAATTGTCTGAAAAGTTTTCAGAGCTTTCTGCAAAGACCTACACAGCAAAAGCCATTATTCGAAAAGAAAATAGTCTATATACAGATAATGCTTTGATATAATATTTGGGATCCATATCAGCCTTTTTCTCATTATTCTAGTTAGGCAGTATAGTACAGTAAACGAGCCTGAAAATACTATAGAGTCAGTCTTCCTTGGTTCAAATCCTGGTTCCACCACTTGGGAGTCCTGTGACTGAACAAGTCATTTAAATTTCTCTGTGTTTCAATTATGTCATTGGTCAAAAAGCACCACAGCAGTCATAGATCTGTTGTAATGAGTACAATATTATTATTTATTTCCATTCTATTCATAGGTCGAAATAATTTGATTTCTAAAGCAATGATTTTATGTACTAAGAGTGTCATGGTTTGTATCTAGACATCCCCCCAAAGCTTCATACGGTCATAGCTGGGGCTGGATCTAGAGTGTGTGATTACTAAATTAGTCGACTGATTGATTTAGCATAGTTCTGCTGGGATCAAGGATATGATGCTAGGATTAAGGGTATTAGGATTAAGGGTGGGAGAACTGCCCACCATAAAGCCAGGTTGCCTGGATAAATTTTAAGGGACAGTAAGAGGCTTGCTTACCTCCTTTCTTACCCCTTTGCTTTCCTTGCTGCCAGGCCACCCTGCCCTGGATCCAGCCAATCATGGATTTAAACCTCTATAAACTGTGAGCCAAATAAACCTTTCTTCCCCTAACTTTGGGTATCAGGTATTTTGTCTAGCAACAAGAGAAAGGTAACTAAGTCATAGCTCAATGACACAGCGCTGGCCTTACACACGCAAGGCCTTAGAGTCAAGCCCCAAAATGGGAAAAAAAGACTCAGAATGTTTGAATAACTGAACAATGCAGAGAAAATGATTGCTTGGTGATATCAATGACATTAAAGCAACTGCCTCCTGATGGTCTCAAGGAAACAGAGTTGAGAGGCACAGTATTGTCAGGTAAGTTCTTTTGTTACTAACAATCTACTTCAGTGCTTCTCAAACTATCTGTGAGCTAGTTTCTGTTTTATTTTCAACTTGTGGTAGATCAGTTTGTTTGTCAAATGCAACAGAAATGTTATTGCAATGTCAAATTAGTATAAAATTTCTGACTACTTCTTTTCCACTGTCTGTCTGTGTTTATCTCATTGTAGGCCAATAACAAAAACAACAAAAATCCCAGACAGCACCTATCTTCAAGCCACACTTTGAGGTGCCGAGGTGCCAAGGTGCAGTAGACTTGGCATCTTCCTAGGTTGCCCAGTACCTAAACTGTCTTTCTAGCTTTGGTGAATTCACAGTCTCATGAATAAAGGCTCACTTTTTATTCTGAAAAACAAGTACTCGTATTTCCATGTCTTTTTTGCACCCAAAGTATGAGTACATAAACCCAGTTAGAGTTAATCAAATGCAAAGACTCTAGAGTTTAAATCAGAAGTCATAGATTGAAACAGCTCAGAATCCACTTTGGTGAGGCTGTTTGCACCTACATCTATTTCCCAAACACAGTGGTGGCAACAGTTCTAGCAGCTGTATCCCATGTCTAGAACTGGTGATTGTATTAGGTAATTACTGCTGTGCAACAAGTTTCCCCAAAATGTAATGGCTTAAAACAATGATGAACATTCCTATTTTTCATTTTCTATTGGTCAAGAATTCACAAGAACATGATTGAAGACCCTCAAGTGTTTGTAGTCCACCTATTAGCTTGGGATGCAATCATCTGGTGGTGTGACAAGACAGAGGACTGACTTCCAAAGTGGCTTACTTGCACAGGAAATTGGAGCTCCCTGTTAGTTTTAGGCCAGAGTTCTTTAGAGGGCTCCTTGTGTGTAATCAAAGAAACCAAGTAATAGCTTCAATGTTCTTTATCACCCTGCCTCATGGTCACACACTGTTATAGCTACCATATTCACCTGGTCACACAGAAGGACGCCAACCAATATGGAAGTAGACAGCCCAAGAGCACAAGTGCCAGGATGTAAAGATTCATGGGGGTCACTGTGAATATGGACTATCCATGGCAGGCTGTGGAAGCCGATGCCATGGGCAGTGGCCACTGGTCTGTAGAGGACCTACTCAAACTATGCTTTAAGCATTTCGTATCACCAAGATGGCGCCAAGCCATATCCTCTGGTGCTCCAAGAAATTCAGTGAGTTTTCAAACATCATTTTATCAAACTTCTTTTCTGTGAAATGAACTAGAGTTGATTTCAGTTTCTTAAAAAAAAATCTCTAATGTACTTTGAGGAAAAGACCTAGACCTAGTTGTACATTTTAACATGACTTTCCTAGAAAGCAATGTGATATCTCTTTTATAACATAGAATGTTTGCATCTGGAAGATTAGAATGTATCATCTACTTCTAAGTGGACTACAGCCTTGTCTCAAAATGATTCATGTTTCACTGTAGAACTTACCAGCTTTGGCTTTAGGGGGAATTGTTAGTACCATTATGAACACTCGTTTTCACAAGTTATGATGCAGGCCACAAAAAGTTTCACCAAAAATAATTATATTAGCAAAATTGATCTTTTAATTATACACAGTAGAGTGTTTTGAGTTTTTTGTTTTTTGGGGTTTTTTTGCACAACCTTTTCAGTTTAAGGAACTCTCTCATGACAAGCAAGACTGGGAAAAGCATCATGGTTTAGTATATGTAAGTGTAAAATGAAAACATGTAGAATCACTTGAGAAACACTCTGACATTACCTATCATATGTGTGCATGTGTTACCATGTGGAACCAATGGAACCAGTTCTGGACTGTTTATACCCAAAGAAATGCAAGCACAGTTCAAAAAAGTGTGTACAGTTATATTCCAAACAACACTATTCATTATACAGACACAGAAAAAACATACTGCATTATTTCATTTATATGAGGTTCAAAAAATAAAATCCAAGCAAAGAAGTTTATGGTATTAGAAGAGAGGGCGGTTGTTAGGCTGAGGTGTGAGAATGGTGTTGAGAAGCAGAGGATGATAGAGGGATTTCCGGGATAATGCTGTGGTGACGATCTATTTCCTCATAGTAGTGCTAGTCATACTAGTATATTCACTTTGCAAAAATCATCAAACTCTACAGCTATAAGGGATATATATGTGTGTGTGTGTGTATATAGTGTTTCAGTGAAGAGTTTACTTAAAAATTATTATTGTATGTATTAATTTGCCATTTATCTTTTTATTTTCCATAGTTTTATTAAAAGAAAACAAAAATGAGATCTGATTTTTTTATCCAACTTTTCTAATTGGTAAAGAGCTCTTTTAGCAAGATAAACTAGTGTATCGCTTTTATTCTTGTGTAATTGAATGTATTTAAAATTTATTTGCACTTAGAAGCTTCCTTTTGAGATGACGAAAGGTAAGAATAAAAACCTTTTCTCCTTTTTCTAAAATGAAGAAGTTAATTTTTCTCCGTTATAGTTTAGAATCCATTACTTTGTAAACTTGGCAAAGAACTAGTCCAAGAGGAATTTGCTGGGGACAACCTAAGTAAGTGATGATGGAGTTGGAGAGAGTGTTTGGACTTCAAGTGCTATATATAACCATAACCAATGTGTTTAAACCAACTCCAGCAGCACCATGCGACACCTGCGATGTGTGTCCCTTTGGATGAAAGTTGTGGCTAACTTGTTTACTTGATGAAATTTCCTGACCTTTAGTTTAACATGAGCCTTGAAGGGAAAAAATGTGCTTTACAAAAATATTTTATTTGGAATTCTGGAAAAGAAAATTCTAAAGGACAGTTCGAATGGCTCATGACACCATGACTCGCTGTGGGAACTAAAACTTACTGTGAAAAATGCCTTCCCCAAAAGTTTATGAACAAAATCAAATAGATCAGCCTATCAGAAACAGAATCTTCTGTCACAAAATAGATCTTTCACTTAGGGAAGCATCCGGATTGGAAGAACTTCCTTTTTACAATTCATTACTTTTGTTTTGAGACCATGTTGGAGAACACGCACAGATGTTCCAAAAACAATAACCACCTACTATTAGCTGTGAGACTGAATAACAGAGCCATGCCACAGTCACACTCTGGGAGCTCTGCCAGCTGAAAATGGTGTCTTCTGAAGCTGTCACTTCAGTTGACTGCCTTTTAGGCTTTGATGTCAGAGCATGTCTGATCTGAGACCCTTCTTAGATGGGTAACGAGGAATAGTTCAGCAAGACCTCTTAGGCTGACCTGTGTGAACAGGATCTTAGGAAGTACGCTGCTCCCTTCTCTCTTACCTCTCAGTCACTTTATATTAAATGGTGTAAGTTTAAAATCCAACATCTGAATGGTATATTATTATTTAACTAGCATTAGTGTTTCAGTTTTCCAGTCTACCAACAGATTCTTTGAAAAACCATTTTTCCTTGGATTTCTGGGTAGGATTCAAGAGGGCTGCTCAACTCTCTTCTAAGTTGCTTCTGCATACTTCTACCACAATATCAGACTTGCTCAACTGTTTTCCTTTTTGGATCCCTAGCGTCCACCGATTTCCTAGCACATGGTACATTTTGATAAATGTTCAATGACTAAATGAATGAGTAATATGTAACGCCAACGAGATGAATAGCCAGAGATCCTTAATAGAATTAGTAGCTTACGAAACTGAAAAGCTAAACACAGTGGATATGGTGGAGATAAAAACATTCCTCAGCAGGGAGGTACTCCAGGGCTTCTGTGGGGCGTGTCAAGGGAGAAGATGATTCTCTCAGACAGTCATGGGTGGAGCGGTCCCAGGGCATTCAGCTTCAACTGTGCTGATCACCTTCCAGAACAAGCTGGATCCGGTTTCTTTTCAGAACGAACTGACACAAAACGTTCTCCCTGAATGGACAGCCGAAAGAGAACTACAGGCTACAGAGCCTTCCTGCTGTCTTCACTCAATGTGGCTTTGAGCAAGTTTTCATTCACTCATTCTTAGATCAAAAATATTTACTAAGTGTTTACTATGTGCCAGGCTTCAAGTGTGTTACATAAATTTTTCATGTACATCTATTCATTTCCATAACATAAGCATAAGACTGTTATGTGAGTTTATCATAATGTTAAAGAAATATAGTAATTCCTCAAATGTTTTTACCTGGTGTACAGTAGAAATTCAAAAACCAATAGCTACTAGTGTGAAATATAATGAAATGTGTCTTAATTTCTTTTCTCTCGTTGCTGAGACAAAATACCCAACACCCAAAGTTAAGGGAAGGAAAGGTTTATTTAGCTCACAGTTTGTAGAGGTTTCAGTCCACAATCGGCTGGATCCAAGGCAGAGTGGCATAGTAGATGGGCAGAAGGTAGCAAGGTAAGCAAGAGGGCTAAGCAGCTTCTTCCTGTGGCTTATATTTTATCCAGGCTGCTAGGATTAGGGTGGTGCCAAATCAAGCAGTGGATTCATTTAGAAATCACACACCCTTAATCCCAGCATTACACACTCTATCTAGATCCAGCCACCTTTGATCCAGCCACCTCTTACCACATGAGGCTTTGGGGGGACATTTAGACACAAACCATAACCAAATGCCATTTAATCCTAGCAAAAAAAACACATGATTTGGAAAATATTATAGTACTTAAAAATAAAATACTAAAATTTTAAAATTATTTATAGTTTGAATGTTTTCTGGTCCTCTCTGAGCTATTGCTATATCCAATAGTTTGTAAACAAAAATGAATTATTTCTGTAGGAAGTTACTGTCTTCGTAATTAAAACAATATGATGAAAATACAATTACATATTTCTAAATGATACAGCTAGCAACCATTATATTATAGTAACTCACTGGATTCATAATTGTTAATACTGGGTTCCTATTCCAAGGACCGCCACTATTTGTGAAGTTAAATGAAATCATTTTAATGGCTACAAGATCAGCAGCAATTTCCAAACATATGTGAAAACACATGAATACTTGAAATTAGTTTTAGGCTCTCTTGACCCCAGTTAACTTACCCTGAAAATACTATGATTTTATCACTGAAGTTTAAGACTTTATTTGTTATTATTGAGTAAATAACTTCAATGCGGAATGCCTTCACTCATTTATACCTCGTGTCAGTAAGCCTAAAAGACCTTTTCCTGAGCGACTTTTGAGAGGTGTGGAGTAGAGTATGTTTCTAGAAAAAAAATGATTTTGAAACATTTAAACTCATAAAAGAATGCTACCTGAGCGAGGGGTCAGGAGAAACAGTGCCAAGAGGGGAAGCTAAGAGCACTGAAGTGGAGCCATTGTGCATATGTCCCTACATATTGGGTTTTTTAAACTTCAAGTCTTCAAATGAATAATAATCAAATCATACATCATTATTCATTAAATGATGAGAC
>PVJO010034066.1:0-11427 GCA_004026905.1 Hystrix cristata | reverse complement strand
TTTTTTTTTAAAGTTGTAATTACCATATTAGTTGTTTCTGGGTAAACAAGGGCTCATAAAAGATTTTTAGAATAGATTATTCCTTTAAATAGGTTAAGTACCCTTTCTCAGCCTGGTTTACATCATTCATTTGCTGGGAAATCCTCCCCAGCCCCCATGGTGAGTGTCCAAGTAAACTCCAGCCACAGTCAGTTCCATTCAGAGACTTCACGGGGTCTGGGTCCTTTCCTGCTCCAAGTGAGGCACAGGCCAGGCTTTCTGCATGCAGGTCTAAGCTGGGAAGGGAGTGAGGACCTGCTGGGCTGAGAGGAGGCAGCAACCTCCCTCCCATGGAGCAGCGGATGGGCAAAGGCCTCAGGAAGGCACAGAGCACTGGGGAAAAGCAAGGGAAGGAGGCAGGGAGGGATCAGGATGTGCAGGGAAAGGAGAGGGTGGGGGAGGGGAGATCCTGGGCAAATGCTTGAAGCCAAGACTAGATATGGGATGTAGAGCTTCTGCCACACCATCAGTGCCCTGGCCCCTTATACCTGCCCCAGTCTCTCATCTGCCACCTGTAGACAGAAGGAAATGTGCTGTCCTAACCCACCAATGTCCTAGGCACCAACCCCTGGGCCCAGATCCTCCTGGCCACACCAAAGAGCAACACAGATAGGGCCTCAGTGCAATTACAGAAGCGATGGGAACAAGAAGTGTGTCCTTTCATTAGCAGCAAATTACACTCAATTATCTTAGCAAATACAGCGAAAAGTCAGTGCAGTGGCTGGCAGGCTCTTCAGGAAGCTAGGGGGGCCCCTTTCTTCAACTCAGTGATGGAGAGCTCACACTGTGCTGGAACTTTTTCAGGAGGCAGGACTGAAATATAACGGACCCGGGACGGCAGTGGCCTGTGCCGCTTGGGAATCAGGTAGACAGAGTCAGGCAGGTCCGTCTGGAGACTGAGGAGAACTGGAGGTAGGACTGCCGGAAGTCAGGGGTGGGGGGTGGCACTAAGCGAGGGATGTTGTCCCCGGTCTCCCTGGATACTGTCCATCTGCGGTGTAGCAAGACCCTGGGATGCCCTGGGACGGGGCAGGGCAGCACAAGGGAGGGGGCTGTTTCCACGGACGTGGGCACAGGCGCAGACTGACGGAGCAGGTGGATGGTCTCTCCCTCTGTGGAGCTCTCGGGGCTGGAGGGTAGAGGCAGCCAGAAGCTGCCACATGACCGTACACATCTGGAGGCCTGGGGGCAACAGAGAGGGACCCCGAGGGAGGGGACTTACGGGTGTGGTGGGCGCCCCATTCTCCTGCAACAGCTGGACGTAGTGTAACTATCACCCACAGGTGCCACCCCATCCTTCCTCTCTCCCCCAGAACCCAAGTGATGGAAGGAGCCTGGGGTTCCTGCTCTCCCCTGCACCCCATAACCTGGGAGTGGGCCCACACTACATGTGCTCACATCCACCAGCCTTTTTGCTTCTGTATTTTCTGTGCTTCCCTTAAGTAGAAAGCAAAAGTCTTTTGGCGATGATGCCATGATCACTGAGAACAGCCCACTCCGCTCAGGCACCTTGGCACAAAGTCTTCCCTCTGAATTCTGTTTTGCACTAACTTTCAAGCCAGGCTAGAACCACTGGGATGCGCACATCAAATATTTAGCAATGATCTCAAACAATTGCATCAGAACTTCCAGGGCGGGAGCCCAGGCACCACTGTCATTAAAAATTCCCTAAGTGATTCTAATGGGCAGCCAGGGTTGGAAAACAACTGGACTAATGGAATCTGGATCTGTATCACTAGGAGCATGATGTGCAGAATTGAGGAGGTGAAAGGCTGATCTGTTTATGAGCCGAAACATAATGCAAGGCAAGGCCTCGATCTGACAGGAACAATGAGGAAACCTGTCCAAAGGAGGGTGATAGGGGTGGAAAGGCCACATTAGCTGAGGGAAGGGGGATATCTTGCTCACATGGAAGGACATAGTTGGGGTAAAGGTTGCCGGCCTTCAGTCTGAGGCTAGGCTGTCAGCCCCTTGTGACCCGGGCTTTTCTTTGCTCTAACAAAGCATGGCCTCATTAGTAAGGAAGCAGGGCCGCCACAATTATCTGGAGCTGATGGAGCTAAATGGCAGGTTATGGGCATGCTGGGACACAGTGCCAATTTCATTGCCATGAGGCCTCGCACCCAACAAAATGCTAATGAACCTCTACATCAGCTGAGGTCGGTGCTCCTGGCACAAAGCTCGCCCCGCCTGGCACATGCATTCACCACCCAACAGAAGGCTGACACCCAGCCATGGGGCTGGGGTCGCAGGAATGCAGGCAGCTCCTGGGGCACTGAGGCAGCTGAATCATGGGCAGACTCTGAAGAGCCCCCGGAGGCGGGAGAAAGGGATGTCACAGGCCCTGTCCACCCCCGGGAGCCCAGCTAGGTCGTGAACTCCAAGCATAGTTCTCGCCTTGTCTAGAATCTGCTTTGCTAGTGGCTCAGGGCTCTTCTGTAGCACGTTCTTATGTGTGACTGGCTAAAAAGGCAGCCCAAACCATGGCAACTCCACCAGCCTTTCAAATGCACCCAGAGCTCCCATTTCTAGGACTCCCTACTGCAGAAACTGGAGCACAAGTCTGCACTATTTGTATCCAGTTATGGATACAACTATGGTAAAATGTATTCTGGAAAAACAGCACTATAAAATACTATGTATCCACCTAAAAAGACGCAAAGAAGTCTTTGCAAGAAGCAGCTAGATACAAAATAGCACGTACTACAGGATTCCATTTATATCCAAGAACAAGTCAAACTAATCCACGGGGAAAGCAACCAGAGTGGTATTTTTGGGTGGAGCTATTGACTGGAAAGGGGCGCTAGGGAACTTTCCGGAATTCCAGAATTGTTTCCTATCTATCTATCTATACCAATTATTCATCCATCTATCGATCTATCATGTGTGCAATAGCCAGTGCTTCACATATGCCAGGCAAGCACTCTGTCAGTGAGCTACATTCCCAACTCCTTTAACTTTGAGATAGGGTCTAAGTTGCCCAGGCTGGCCTGGGACTTGTGATCTTCCTGCCTCAGCCTCCCAAGTAGTAGCTGGTATCACAGGCGTGCAACACCACCCCTTGGCTATAAGGTTGTTCTATGTCTTGATTTGGGTAGTGGTTACATAATGCTTGTATAAAAATTCATGGAGCCTTGCAATAAGGATTAACGTTTTTAAGTATTAGATGTGTGTTACACATCGATTGAAAAAGTAAAGAGGATGGCACTCCAGAACTCACTTGGGAAAATTATAAAGAAAAGAAAAAAATGCAGAACAGTATGTATGATATGATTTCTACACGTGTATAAGCCTGAAGAAAAATCCAGAAGGATACCAAGCCCTCAGTGACACTTCCCACTCTTGCTTCTCAGTGGCCCTTGTGTTTGAAGATCAAGGGGTTTTGCTACTTGTGCAAACTTTGGCTCCAGGCCACAGTTTGACACTTGGGCTTTGCAAGGGGATCTTTAGATATCATCCAGCTGGGAACCCGCTGGGGTTGCTGCCCACCACCCCACGTGTACCAGCACCCTGCTCAGCAGCAGCCTGCAGGGACAGAGAAGGGCTGGTGCCGCTCCCCGGACAGACCCCAACAGGAGGGCATCGCCCATGATTGTGCATGCAGGAAGACCCTGTGCCAAGCCAGCAGAAGAGCCAGGGTAACTCCAGGCTCCCCACCACACCATCTCCACCCTCCTCCACTCCTTCCCCCGAGCGGTGAGTGGTCAGGTCCACTCACAGCTCTTCACAGGCCTGCTTACAAATGGTTCTGGAGGTGAAATCCGGTCACACCTTGAGCCAGGGAAATGAACCCTCACTCAGTCCCCTCTTTAATAGGAATGTGACACCTGCAGCCTACAGCTTGTCGCACTGTGAGAATTATTTCTCCATTAAGATGCAGGAATTGGATCTTTGCCCAGGCAGGGCAGCTAAAAATACTGCTCTTGAGGGCACTTGTCACCCGGGGCGCTGATGGCCACGTTCCTCACCTCGCAGCTCCCAGGCAAGTCCCACACCTGCTGGGTCCTTCCTCAAGCTCATGATACAGCGTCCTGTCAGAGCCCAACTCCAGCCCTGACAGAGACAAAGCACCGTGCATCAGGTAGGTTCCCAGAGCAGGCTCGGGGCCACTATGTCCAATCTACAAAGCTACCTAGACAGCCACAGTGTGGCCCCAACTCCGAGGACAGAGCCAGCCCTCCCCAGTGAGGGCTGAGGCCCAACAAGGGGAAGCAGGATGCTCACTGGCATGAGGGTACCTCTAGGGGCAAAGGCTGATCTGCACAAGTCTAAGACCCACACAGAGCACTAGAGATGGGACTGCAAGTAAGATGGTTTCCAGAGCCACAAACTTTACAACAAATCTTCCACATGCAACCAGGTGTGGTGGTGTACACCTGCAATCCCAACACTTTGGGAGGCTGAGGCAGGAAGATCAAAAGTTCAAGCCCAGTCTGGGCTATTTTAGTGCTTGAGCAAAACCATGTCTCAAATTTAAAAATTTTTAAAATAATACATGCTTTTCAGGAGGGGGCTCATTGCTCCTGTTTGGTAAAGAAATTAAGGTTCAGAGTACGAGAGACGTGGTCACAAGTTAGTGGCAGGGCACAAAGACCAAGGGGAGAGGACTATGGTGCACTACAGTCGCCCACAGCCCCAGTCCTGGAGACCTGCATGCCTGCCATGCTCAGCCCTCCTCTCCAACTTTCTAAGCCGGTGGTGTTAAAACCTCAATCCCATGTTTCATACAAGAAAACCAAGGCCTGAGAAGTCAGCATCCTGCTGAGAGTCACAGGGCAGAGATAGGTCCTGGACAGGACCACCTGTTCCTGGCCTGGTGTCCATTTCACAGGTCAGCCAAGCACAGTGTGCACAACTCCTTTTCTGGCATCAGTGTCTTCCTGGGCCCTGGTGTCCCTGCAGTAAAACAAGGACATCAGCAGGGGCTCTGAACGAGCCTAAGGTTTGAGTCTTCTGAGTCACAGAACTCGGGTGACATTACCATGAATGGAACAAGCCCCTCCCCCAGCAGTGCCCAGAGCGCTTGGCCTTCTGGCCAAACAACATTTTTCCAAGAGGGAAACTGAGGCCAGGAAACTAAGGGGGCCTGTGTACAGCCACGAAGACCCAGGCATCCCAGCTCCCACCACCCCACTGCTTCTGAACACTCTGAAGAGGAAACCCTCTGACAAATGCATTTATTTTCCCCAAATCCACCCCCAGTGTACGGAGTCCCACATTTAAATTAGACATCGTCATGTCTCCCTTCCTCAGGTGCCAGAGAAGCCATCAGGACACAGGACTTAGACGCTCCACCCTTCCGAGGGTGGGGGCCACCTAGGCCCCAAATAGCACCATGGTGGGAGACAGTCCCCTCTGTGTCCCCAGGCTGTCACCAGCAACGAGAGTTTGGCGGGCCCTGGCCACCTGCCCAGCAGCTCACCCTGGAAAGACCCTGGAAGCCACCTGATTCTCCAGTGTGGCAGGGGCCGTGTCCCTCTGCCCAGGTTTCTGCCCCACCCCAGGCTCTGGGGAAGGTGTAGGGATAGCATGGGAGTGACAAGCTGCCCCTCGGGGTGCCCTCTGCAGACTCCCAGAGAACCAGCATGACCGGAACCTGCTTCCCATGGGTGCAGCGGGCGGCACGGAGGAGATGGACAGGGGAGCCGTGTGCGGTCCAGCACGGTGTCCCTGGGGGTGGCGGGGAGGCCAAGGACGAGGCAGGAGCAGGAGGAGGTGGAAGAAGCAGCCTCCAGACTCAAGGCTGCCAAGGAGTCGGATCCCACGCAGGTCGGAGAAGGGCCGAGAAATGGGAACTGGTACATCAGGGCCACTGCAGAGTCAAGGCAAGAGGCGACCGTGTAGTGTGTCTTGGAGAAATAAGGCAAGGGTGAGTCTGGAGGCTGTGTCCTTCGGAGAAAAAAGCCAGCCAGACGGTCTGTGTGGCTTGGAGGAGCAAGGCAGCGGGGTGGTCTGTGTACAGTGTCCGTAAGAAGTAAGGCAGCAGGATGGGAATCGAATTCCTTAGAGAAGTAAGGCTGCAGGGTGATTGTGTACCGCGTCCTCTAGAAACAGGTAGAGTTGGACCCACAGGTGGGGGGCAGGGCTCACTCTGAGGCCCTGCTGCAGCCAGAGGGTGAAGCCCCCAAGGTAGGGGCCCCAGCTCCTGGTCAGGCAATTTCTTGTCCATCATCTGCATCTCCTGATAGGAAGGGAAAAAAGGAAAAACAAAACAACAACAACAACAAATAAGTGCTGTTTGTTCTACTCTTGGGATTATGCCAGAAGCTCCAGCACCTGGTCAGGCCCTCAGGTACTGGTGTGGGTGACAATGGCCAGAGAAGCCTGCCAGGCAGTCCTATACCAACTGCTGCCCTGGAGGCCCAGATAAGAGCACAGAAGCCGGGCTTGAGGTGACCAGCAAGGCTCCCAAGGGACAGCACCCTGCCATCACCACGCTTGCGCTCAATCCCACAAGCCCCTCACATTGCCACCTCCCTCCTGCCGGCCTCTTTGTCTGCACCACATTTCCACCCCTTCCCGTGTCCCCCTCCATCTCAGGCCATACATGGCAAGGTCTTTACCTTCTTTGCTTTCCGAGTGTTTCAGAAGCCGTAAGGCTGCAAAAGACGAAGGAGCACATGGTGAGGAGTGAAGCGTGGAAAGTGAGGATCATAGGGAGCAGCAAGGGCAGGAAGGGCAGGGGAAGGGGCAGGAGGGACAGATGGAAGGGGAGGACCGAGGGCGCTGTCCCAAGTCTCAGTCCACAAGTCCCAGCTGTGCTTGGAGGCTTGTCAGTCACCTGCCTGGCCTCAGTTTCCTGCAACTGTTGATAGCACAACCACTCTGCATTCCAGCAAGTTGGAGATGTGGGGGTGCACTGAGCCCACTCCACAAACAGGGGTGCAAGGAGGCCCTAAAGGACACTGGCATGTTGGCAGATGGCTCAGGAGCCCAGGACGGTGTGGGCCTGAGGCTGACCAACTCCCCAGCTACCCCATCTCACCACTCCCTCCCTCTGCCAACCACATCTGCCTTCAGCATGAAAAACCAGGTCTGATCCCAGGACTGTCTCTATGCCTGCCCGCGCTGGGCACCAACAGGCAGAGAATTAACCAGCATAATTGACTGCAGTCCCCAGGTGCCCATCTCCTGCCCTCCCTTCTGCAGAGCTGGGGAGGGAACTGTGTCAACTGGAATCGGCCCAAATGGCTCAGTGGGAAGCTGCCGCTCCCAGCCCAGGGGCCACCGGAAGTGAGGCCGGGCAGTGTGGGGCACCAGGTCTACCACACCAGGCCCTGGCACTGCAGCCACTGCAGGGAGCTTCAGAACAGTCCTGGCGGGGTTAGGGCCAAGATGACATTTTAGAGATGGAAACTGAGGCCCAGAGGACCAAAGCTCCTAACAAGAACAGGACAGGTGTGAGCTGTGTGCCTACCAATCACAGGGCTCCGATGGACCGAGCACTTATTAGGCACCAGGCACAGTACTAGGTCTTTCATACACATTATCCTTCACTTAGCCCAGAAAACCTGCAGACTTTATGCCCACTTTACAAGTGGGGAGACTGAGGCCAGAGAGGGCACAGCGACTTGCTGAAGGCTGCCAGTTGGTATGAGACTTCCCGGACTGCCCGGTCCTCTGAGGCCCTACTGCCACCCCAAGGAAGCCCCTGGACTGCACAGGGTCACCAGGTGGCTCAGCCCTGGTGGCCGGGCACAGGGTAGGTGGAAGACAGAAAGCCACTGGGGAGCCAGGATGGGGAGGCCATCCCAGGCCTTCCTCTGGGCACAGCAGAGCCCCAGGGTGGGGCCCAAGTCCTGGGTGGACTCTGCATTCAAATCGCAAGCCCCATCTGGCCCTTTCAGCTGCTTAAGTTTTCTCTCCTTCCCTGCGCTCCCCCATGTTGAAAGGGCCCAGACTCACCTGTCTTGGAGCCTTCTCCGTCCCCATCCTGGTCCTCAGCCCCTGGAAAATGAGAGCGCAGAAAACGAAAAGTTTTTCCAGCCCCGCCGTCACCCCCAAGGTCCCCCCACCCCGGGGTATCTCCTGTGGTCCAGGTGCTGGACACCGGCTGGGCACCTGAGACTGGAGCACAGCGCGGCCCAGGACAGGACAAAAGGGCACCAGGGCTGCAGCCCACCCCTCCCCCAGCCCAGTCCTCCAAGTGACACACAAGCTTACCGCACACAGGGTCACACTCATTTGCACAGACACATCACACTTATCCCCCTGGAACACTCAGTTTGAACCCACCACGCCCTTCCGGCCACATTCACTGTGTCACTAGACACCCATGCTGATGCCACAGACAACTGCTGTGGTTTGAATGTCTGTTATCTCTAAAACGCACTGAAATTTAATTGCCATGGAGCCAGAAGTAAAAGGCATGATTTTCTTTTACCTTTTTTTTTTTTTCCCCCGGGCAGTACTGGAGATCAAACCCAGGGCCTCAGGCATGCTACGGAAGTGCTGCACCACTGAACTACATCCCCGATCCCACAAGGTGGCACGTGTGCAAGTGATTAGGCCGTGAAAGCTGCACCCTCACCAGTGGGATTGGTACCACTGCTCTTGCCCTGTCACCTCCCACCACAGTAAGGTCACATTAGAAGCCAGCATCTTGATACTGGACTTCGCAACCTCTGGGACATTTCTGTTCTTTACCTTTCCCAGTCTCAGTCCAAGACAGCAGTACCCCCCAAAGCACATGTGTGCACGGACACACACACACACACACACCCTCACTCCCTCCCTTACCCGCGTTCTCCTCCTCACAGCTCTGCTTGATCTTCCTCCAGCACACGAAGGCCAGAGCCACCAGCAGTACAACGAGACAGATAGAAAGCCCCACGGTCACCCACAGAGCCTCTGGGGGAAAGGTCACAGCCTGCCCTGGGAGGGGAAGAGAGGACAATGAGATGTCACACATTCAAGATCGCCCTCTTGATCCCCTTCCCCGTTCCCCTCCACCTCTTCCCCACTCACAGCTCTGGCTAGAGGGGCCTGAAGACTCTGTGGGTGGATAACGCTCCACAACTTTCTATGGGCCCCTACTGATATCAGACATCTCAGCCTTCTCAGGACGATCACAGCTCTGTGATCTGGCTGCTGCTTCCCCTCTCCCAGCCTGCCTTTGTAATCTCACCACAGGAACCTGCACTCCAGCCACACAATACCTGGCTCCTTCTAGCCTCTGCACAGTGCTCTCCATGTCCCCTTCCTAGACAGCACTCTAGACTCCTCTTAGCTCAAGGTCCACCAGACTCCTCTTAGCACAAGATTCCTCCCTGACTATGCCAGCATCAGTCCCAACAGGGGAAATCCCTATTCTGCAGTTCAGGAGCCCTGAAACTATGGCCTGGAGCCAAATGTGGGTGGTGGCCTGCTGTATACAGCCCAGGAGTTAGTATTAATTGTTCCATTTGTAAAGGGTTCAAGGATGAGAAAGGGAGGAAAGGAGGAAGGGAAGGGAGGGAAGGAAAGGAAGGAAGAAAAAGCCAAGCATGGTGGCACATGCCTGTAATGCCAGCACTTGGGAAGCAGAGGCAGGAGGACTGCCACAAGTTCAAGGCCAGCATGGGCTACACAATGAGTTCAAGTCCAGCCTGAACTGCATAGCAAGACCCTTTCTCAAAACAGAAGGAAAATGCCCTGGAAATTCCAGGTTAGGGCTCTGGAAGCTGAGGAGGGGGCAGAGCTGGCCCCACATTGTCAGGCTCTTCTCCGTGGAGAGGCTGGCCTGGCCCTATGTGCTCGACATCCCTAACACATCAGGTGTGGGGAGGCCAGCTGGAGCCCCAAAAATCTTAATTCCAGAATGTTTTTACCAAGCACAAAGCTACCCAGAGTGAAATACAGGCCAAAGGCTCCAAAGTAGGCCAGACCCGCTGTAACAAAACCAGGAGGCTGGCTGGTGGGGGAGGTGAATTAGGCTGAGAAGCCAAAGCCAGATCCTGATCCCAGTTCACCTGTTTACTGCAGGGCACTGGTGCCAAGGTTTGTAGAGCCCTCAAAATGAGTTCAGAGAAACCACAAGCCCTCCAAGTTATATGCAAACCAGGGCATTTGTCATTTGTCCTATTTTCGAGGAGATGCCAGGCCCCCCAAGAGACTCAGAACCACTGTGCTGGTCTGCGCTCCCCCTTCTCTGTTTCCTCATCTGTGAAACATACGTGGCCACGCTTGCCTACATGAAACCCCTTTAAATGATAGCTCTTGAAGGATAAAATGAAGAATTAGGTGAGGTGAGCATTCTCCCTGAAGTCACATTCATACTCATCAGCCCTTTCTGCACAGCACTGCAAATATCCAATGCAGCCCAACATGTGAATGATCACAAATCCGCCTGTCCTTCCCGGTGAGAGCGTCATATTCTCTGCCAGGCTTGCTCTATCCTACATTTCTTGCTTTTTTTTTTTTTTTTTTCCTGCGAACACAGCGCTTTCCCTTCCAGATCGTACGTTGTTCTCTAAAACGGAGACATGTGCCCCCTGAGGAGACCCTGGGGGCTAGCTAGTATCAGGAATCCAGAAGTACAGTGATCGCCTCACGGGCAGCCTCGATATAGCGTTTGGCCACATGGGGGCAGCAGAAACAACCTCGGCCAACCACCTGCCGCCTGGTGGAGCTGCAGGGAGACCTGACCTTGGTTTAGGGAGGGCACCGACCGCCTGGAGAGGCAGGACTCTTCGAAACCCCTTCACACTGCCCGGAGTAGTTCCCTCACTGGGTACCCGGGCTGCAGCTGGCTGGGCCAGAAACCCCGCCCACATCCCAGATTCCAGGTGGATACTCTGTCCCCTCCACAGGAAGCTTCAGCCCCACTTAAGCAAGCTTAGGACTGCGGACATTATAACCGGTGCTTTACCAGCTCATGAAAGCAAGTCCCTTAGGACCTTTGTTGGGGACACTCTGAGACGCCTGAAATCACCATGGAGTAACTTTTAAAAATTTTCCTACCCCACCCAAATCTGTTGACACTCCAACGTGGAGTCTAAGAAGAGAGGCGGCTGCTCCCTCCATCCTTGCCCAGCTGACCACCCGCGCCCTCACCCGTGATGGTGACCGAGCCGTGCGCGTCCTGCTGCAGCACCGGGTTGCGCACCAGGCAGCTGTAGGTGCCGTTGGCGCCCAGCACCACCCGCAGCACGCTGTGCACGTCGAACAGGCCCTGCTCGTTGGCCATCTGCGACGTGGTCACGTTGTCAGTCAAGGGCGTGCCCTGCCCGTCCCGCCACGAAACCTCGGCCGCGGGGTAGCCCCGGTAGCTGGAGCACGTGATGGTCACCAGGTCCCCAGGCCGCAGGTCCTTGCTGGGCTCCAAGGTCATGCTGGGCTTCGAGTACGGGGCTGGAGGGGGGCAGAGGGCAGCAGTCAAGGGTAGGAGAGGACAGCGAGGGTGGAGGG
>PVJO010034065.1:0-11417 GCA_004026905.1 Hystrix cristata | reverse complement strand
ACCCCTGGGTGACAAAGGGAGCTGTCCTACCATTGTGGTTCTGAAAGTTTGTCCTTGCCCGGACTCTGCCTGCTTGTCCCACACTTAATTCTCTTGTGAGACATACATTCATCTGACTTCCACATGTGCAGAGATGGTTCTGCCTCAAGAGTGGCCTCTATCTGCTTGTGGGAAACTGACAATCCTTAAGCTTACCAAATTTCCTATTCGCTTCTGCTGTATTTATTTTCTTACACCCATCACTCCCTTTAAAAAACAAAGACTTTTCCCACAGAAAATGGGTCTTCTGATAAAGAGACATTAAATATTTTCACATGAGATTCCTAAATATTCACTTGGATGCATTCTTGAAAACTGGCTTAAATTGATGAAGATCATCCCAAAATGCCAACCTCCTCATTGTTTTTCTCACAGCTTTCTTCATGTCCTTGTTCCTCAGGCTGTAGATAAAGGGGTTCATCACTTGAGGTACAACAGAGTACATCATTGAAGCCACTGCAGACACCCAGGATGAGTCAGTAACAGCAGAGCTAAGGTACACCCCCAAACCTGTCCCATAAAATAAGAAAACTACCAACAGATGAGACCCACAGTGGAAAAAGCTTTATATTTTCTACCAGCTGATGCCATTTTCAAAAGAGAAGAGGCAATCTGGAAATAAGAGAAAATGATCCCAAAGAGAGAACCACCACACAAAATAACAGATAACAAATAAACCAAAATGTTATTGATGAGGGTATCAGAACAGGCAGGCTTAATGACCTGAGCAAGTTCACAGAAGAAGTGGGGGATTTCCAGCTGTGTACAGAAGGACAGCCGCAGTGCCAACAGCGTATGAAGCAGGGAATCCAAAATGCTGATGGACAGAGAGATCAGAGCCAGGCAGACACAGAGTCGAGGGTTCATCATGATACTATACATTAGAGGGTGACAGATGGCCACGTAGCGGTCATAGGCCATGGCTACAAGGAGACAATTTTCTAAGACAAGAAAAGCCAGGATGAAGAAGACCTGGGAGAGGCAGGCTGGATAAGCGATGCTCTGAGTCTGAGACTGGATGTTCACCAGCATCTTCGGGAGTATGCTTGTGCTTAAACAGATGTCAGTAAATGATAGATTGGAGAGGAAGAAGTACATGGGGGTGTGGAGGCGGGAGTCAGAGCTGACGGCCAGGATGATGAGCAGGTTTCCCAGGAGGGTGACCAGGTACATGGACAGGAACAGGCTGAAGATGAGGGGCAGCAGTCCTGGGTCATCTGTAAGTCTCAGGAGGAGAAATTCTGAGATGACTGTTTGGTTGGTGGGTTCCATGCTAGTGGTGAATCTGATGGGAAAGGACAATGAGATGTGTGATACTTGGGTTCTAGCAGTGTCAACAGGGAGCTTGTTAAAGTGCTGAGACCTGAACCCTGCTTCAGACTAACTGACAATAAATTCAAGGGACAAGGATCAACAAGACTTTAAAAGATAACTCACATTTGATAACCATTGAGAGTTACTGGCTGGTAAACTCCTTCTTCTGCATTGTGAACCCAAGAGAAAATTGAAGTCTTTCTCTTTGCCTCTCTCCCCTTCCCTTTTCTCTCCCCTGTTTTCTTTCCTGTACTCAGTCTGCATGACTTTTTGGAGCCCAAGCTCCCTCACACATTGTGCCAAGTGATGATCATATAATAAAAAGATGGGATATTGTTCTTTCATAAATATTTTACATCCCCAAAGAAACAGAAATGAAAAAACAACATCACAAAAAAGTGTCTCATCCTTAGGGAATCTGTTTCCCTAATTGGTCTGTGGCACAAGAGTAAAAGGAAAATAATAAAGCTAAGTAATAGAAAAATATGATATATAGGCTCCTAAAATTCATATGAAAATAGAATTTGCTGGTCTTCAGTGAACAGATAAATACAATGTAATGCTGAGATAAGGTGAGCTAGCAGGACGGTCCTGTAGAACTTGGATCTTCCGGTTCTAGGAGACACTGAAGTATAATCTTAGATTCACACTCCACTAAATCCAGGCTCCAGTACTTGCTTTGTAAAAGGGCAAACTCTTCAACCTTATTTCAGTCACAGTGTCCTCGTTTTTAATAACCAGGACGAGCATAAACTCTGTGGGGCTGTTGCAGGGATGAGGCTGAACAGGCCTAAAAGAGCAATGTTCAGCATATAGAATCCTCATAGTGACATTGCCTCTTGGAAATGTTTTCTTTCCATGACTAAAGTGCTCTTATATTTCCAGTCTAGGACAGAAATCACCAATGAGACAAAATAAAAAGAGGGGAAAGAAAGATAAATTTGAAAGTGTAAGTCTGTCTTGTATTCAGTTCCTCCATGGGCAACTTGAGCATGTACAGAGATGGAAGGAAAGAAATATCGACAGCATCAGCATTCACTGGATTGGACATTCTCCAATTAAATGGCATAAATGATAAAATAAATTAGGTAAATGATGTATTCATAGGGATCTTATGAGATAATAAAACATAAAATATAAAAGTTACTTTGTGAAATTTTAAAAAATGCTATAAAACCTATATATAGAAGCTTTTATATAGTGTGGATTATTGAAGCATAATTAATGCTACTGGAAATAAAGATAAAGGGCAAAGTACCATCAATGAACATTATCAGGTCCACATACTTCATTAACCTCACTTCAGGCATTATTTTTGCCATAAATCTTAAATGTGCATGTGAAACCTTGTTTTTGTACAAGCTGGTTTCTTTTCATGCCCTTGAGGAATCAATACACTTATTTGATATCCATTTCCATGCAGTTTTTATTGTACCTTTTATTATTTTTCAATAAGAAATTTCATCTTCTTTATTTTTTTAAAAAAGTCTCTACTTTGTGAGCATTATACTGTGCATGTAATTTTTCTTTAATATTCTTACACATTTTAAAAATAAATTTTGACAATTTCTGTTGTTCTGCACTAATTTTAGCTAGCAAAGAGTTTTACTGCAACATAATATCACAATTTCTTCTTCCATTTTCTCTCTGGTTGATATGATAATGTTTCTTTTTTTATTGATACATGTAATGTTTTTTAAAAATGTTTTTACCAAGAATATGTATCGGTACATTGTATACATAATGATCACATTCATCATGGTTATTTTCTACCTGGACATGGTGCAGCCTGGTCTCCCCCTCTTCTCCATCCCTCCCATCCGCTCCCCCACTCTTCTCTATTTACAGCAGGTTTATTTGCATTTTTCCATTTTTTTCCCTTTCCCCTTTCTTTCCTTTTCCTCTTCCTTCTTTTCCCCCTTCTCCCTTTCTATTTCTCCTCTCTTTTGAATATTATCTTTCTTTTACGTAATATCTATTATACCTCTTTGAAATAAATCAGACAATTTTTATATTTCATATACTGATGAATACATATAAAATATGAAACCATTCAGAGGTTGTACAGAGACATTACTCTTCTTTCTGAGAAAGGAAGGAAAGGAGTATGTTATTAGTTTGCTTTTGAAAATACATGAACCTGATACAGCAGAACATAAATATTTGTTATTTCGGCATGGGGTGAATAATGGCATTTTAAAATCATCATTACATTGTTTCTGCTCTTGTTAAAATACAAATATTTTGTAGTTTTACCAAGGAAATGGGCAGATGAGGCACATTGACTACTCTGGCTATCTGGGTCTACACTTCCTTCCCCAGTGATCTCAATGCCAGCAAACAGTCTTCAGTCTGAAGATGAAAGGGTACGTGACAGGAAGATAAGTTAAAATTGACCAACACTCCTCACTATTTTCCTCCAATGCCAGAAAAGTGCAAACAAATGCCTGAATTATAGTCATCTAGTTCGAGAAGAGAAAGATGTTTGCCCAAGAGGAAAAGGGTTACTGCCGTTCTCTAGACAGAGAAGATGAGCTGAATGTGTGCTGCATTGAGTACAGTGATAGAAAAAGCCATCTAGTAAGGAAGACAGACAGGCGAGAGCTGTATGGGGACCCGGCTGTTGATCACCTACTGTGTGTATTTTCCACAGTTTTTCCTAGATGAAACAACTGCCTCATCACCAAAGCATTGTCCAAGAGACTCTGGGTTGCCCGGCTGGCATCACCGTCGTTGTGCCCGGGTGACAGATGGTCACAGGAGATCTGCCCTCAGGAAAGGCAGACACACTGAGAAAAGCGTTGCCCTTTTCATCAGAGAGCTGGCTCGGAGGATCAGCAACTCTTGCTTCCTGACCGGGAGGAAGTGTTTCCAGTGCGGCCCCAGACAGAGTATTTGCAGTTCCTGTATCCCCAGGGGTTCATTAGTCGATGCTCTATGCTAGACGAACACTGTTACTGTCTTTGGGAGCCCAGGTCATTCTGCATAAATCCTGGCAGGCCAAGACTCTGGAAAGCCGGAATTCACACTGAGTCCAGTTCTCTGCAAATCCATGTTATTCACCCACTTTGTACTACATATTTCTACTTACCTGCATATGACGCACCTTTCCCACATGTGTCTACCGGCCTTCTCTAACTGCTTCTAGTTCTCTTTCTTTAATGTACAAGCAATGGCATCTCTGAAGCCTGACTCTAATTTTAAGTGTAGAAGCATAACTTTTATATTTCAATAAATGAAATATAATCATAAATACAAGTAAGATATTGTAAAACAGCAGATAGTGCAGCAGTTTGTTTCTGAGAGTGACAGAAGGTTTCCCAAGTCTAAATTTCTTTTTTTTTACAGATTAATTTTATTGGTACATTTTAGATATACATAATGATCGTATTCATGATAGGGAATTTGTACCTGTACATGATATATGTTGACCATTTTTCTTTTTTCCTTTCCCTCCCCTCGCTTCACCTCTTCATATCCTTGCTTACAGCAAATGTGTTTCCATTTTTTCCATCTTTTCTCTTTTCCTTTTCCCCTCCCTTCCCCCTCCTCCTTCCCTAGTTTCCCTTCCCATTGTGGAAATCAGTGTGGAGTTTCCTCAAAAATGCACAACAAGAGGCTCCGTGTGACCCAGCTATTGCTCTTCTTGGTATCTTCCCAGAAGAATTAAAAGAATCATACCACAGCGATATATGCACAACCATGTTTATAGCAGCAGAAATTGTAATAGCAAAATCTTGGAAACAGCCTAAGTGCCCATCAACCAATGAGAGGATATTACTCAGCCATAAAAAAGATAAACTTGAGACAGTTCTAGCTAAATGGTTGCACCTTGAGAACAAACATAAGTGAAGTAAATTGGACACACATGAGTAAATATTGCATGGTTTCTCTGCTGTGAGAAAGTGAAAGTGTAAATAAGGACCAAAATGTATAGTAGATAATGTGAAATAGGAAGACAATGTTCAAACTGAGCCTTAATTTTCATGCTGTATATTTAATTCAACAGATTCTAATTTATAATCCAAATCAATTCCTGCTGTGTTTGATAGTGAGATAATTATTAGACTTTCGTAATTACTGTTTCAAATTTTATCACCAAAGTTCCAGTTTTTCTTCACATAATTTGAAATTATTACTCTTAATTTTTTAAAAAAAAGTTATGAGAAATTGCCATGTTGATGTCACTAGCAAAGCAGCAGTATTCTGGTTTATTCGTACTCTCAGGCGGCACAGTGAGATGTCAAACTTATTAGTAAGTGCAGGTAGTGCTTTATGTGCTGATGCACTTCATAACAAATCTTTTATCTTTAATGAACCTGATATTTTCCCCTGATTTTCAATGTATTTCACTACATCCCAGTTTATCATCAACTTTTTTTTAAAAAAAAAAAAGCAGTGTTTTTGATACAATATTTGACTCAGTACGAGAAGAAAGACATTGTTATATCACCACGTACCACCTTATCATCACTAATTTCAACTACATGAAATAATAGAGAAGATAAGAAAAGGCAAAGTTACTCTCATAAAACAAGACAAATCTTCTAAATGTCTCAAAAAACATAAGAGAAAACTGAGATAAAATCAAGAATCTGGATTTATGTTGGTAAGGAAGAAGTTACTGTATCCAAAGTATTGACAGCTGTTTCTTAGAAAAGTCTGGGGGCTTAAAGCTAAACATTCCAAAAGTATGTATTTTCAATACTTGAAAAATGTAAATGAATAGAAAGGGTAGGTACTTCATGGTTTACTAAACTGCACATAGAACAGTTGGAGATCTCAGGAAAGCCACCAAGAAGCAAATGACCTGAGTTTCCTGATGGCATCTTGGTGGCAACTGTGATGTTATTAAAATCACAAGCATAGAATTCAGGAAAATGAATTCAGGACCAGAGAACAAATTAGTGATCAGCGTGCACCACTAGGAATGTTCTAGGTGAGAAATAGTGAGCCTATAGATGGAAAGAAAGCAGGAACTCTCATTCCAATTCAAATAAAATCTGCAAATCAAAGTCCTAACGCCTAAGAATAAAAATAATGCTGAAATGGTATCTTTATCTAGTCCATGTTTTTATAACGTAATTGCTCACTTGTAAAGAAATAAGTTAATCAGCTTGCAGTACTGGAGGATGGGAGGTCCAGGATCAAAGCAATAACTAGTTTATTGTCTCATAAATTGTCTAGTCTCCTCTTCTAAAACGGCATTTCCATTCTGAGTGGCCCCTTCTCTCCAGAGTGATGCTGCTTCTCACGAGCAAAAGCAGCAGAAAGGAGCAAACTCCTACCTGAAAGCTCTTTTTCTATCATCATTAATCCAATTGTAATGGCAGAGATCTTATGGGTGAGTCATCTTTTGAGGCTCCACCTCTGAACACTGTTAAAATGACAATAGCATTTCAACATGGGCTTTGTACAGGACAGCCAAACCGTGACACAGAGATTCCACAAAATGAGTTATGAGAACATACGGAGGCCTGCAGGGTTGTAGCGGAGTGGGCAGTGGAGATAATATTGAAGGAGAGATCAAAGAGATGGTGGGACAGGAAAGCTACAAAAATCTACAGACACAGATGCAGGACAGCCCAGTTATGATGCTGTCTGAGAGAAACTAACGGGGTGAAGGAGCAGATCATGGTGGTAAAGACGGAGCTGAGGGTACTCTGGACAAAATGGTTGGTACAGAGAAACAGGGTGTAAGTGGCATCAGAGAAAGACAGAAGTCGGAGATGTTGACCGATGACAGAAAGTGCTCAGCACCTGAAATATGGAGTTACCAGTAACTGTGACAGAGTGACTGTGTGCATTAGAACACTTGGGGACTGAGATCACTTTTTAAACATAAATACTGAATTTGAGATGTCTACTAGGCCCTCGTGTTTATTGTAGCACTATTGATAAGAGTCAAGGTGTTAAATCTACCTGGATACTCACTAACGGACGAAAGTATACAAATGTGTTAGGGACACACAGTGGGATGTTATTGCAGTGGTCAAGAGGGGAGTTGGAAATACACACTGGGAAATCGAGGGGGAGTTTCTCTACAGAAAAAATAAGTATTAATGAGTTCTTAGGATGTGAATGGCCACTAACGATGTTTCTGAGCACGATTGCGAGGGATTGAAGGGAAGCAGAGGCGAGGAGGGCTGAGGACTGAGCCTGGAGCTGCCCCCGCTTGCAGGGCGAGAAGATGACGCAGACTCAGCAGAGGAGACTGAGACGTGGGAGTTGCTGATGCAGAGTAAAGTATAAATACTAGATCATGTTAGCAGAGAAGTGAAGATCGTGTCCCAGAAGTGATGAAATGGACCGATGCTGAAGGGGTGCAGGTAAGAGAAGGGTGGAGCGCTAATCCTCAGGGCTGAACGCTACAGAGGACCTTGGCGACTCTGAGGAGCAGCTCGTCGCTGTGCGGGAGGGTACTTGTGGACTGACCTCAGAAGGGAGATAAGGAAATCTAAAGAGGAAGACTGTACAGATTTCTTTTGGGAAATTTTAGTGTGAAAGGAGCACAAAGATGAGGTTGTACCTGTAGCAATATGAGAAGTTCAGAGGGTCATTTTGTTTTATTTTTAAATGACATGTATCACTGGCACACATTGATGGGACTAGCGTGGTATTTTCCCACATGGACAGATTGTGCACTGACGGAATCACCCTCCCCCTATCTTCCTCCCCCTGCTCTCCCCAGTCACCAGTCGTCATCATCCTACACTCAAGTAAATGCTTTAAACTTCCACATATGAGAAAGAACAGGCATCACTTGTATTTCTGTATCTGACTTATTTTGCTCCAGTTCCATCCATTTTTCTGCAGATGACAGAATTTCATTCTTCTCTCTTCATTCTTATTTAATTTCCATCTCTCAAATGGCCAGTGATATCAAACAGTTTTTCATGTATTTATTTGCTGTTTGTACTTCTTTATCTGAGATGTGTCTGTTCATTTCGGTTGTCCTTTTTTGGATTGGGTCTTTAAATTTGGTGGTCTAATTATTTTGGGTTCTTTATATATTCTAGATATTAGTCCTCTGTTGGAGAAGTAGTTCACACAATTTTTCCCATTCTGTAGGTTGTCTCTTCACACAGCCCATATGCTCATCAACAGATGAGTGGATAAATAAAATGTGGTATTTATATGCAAGGGAGTATTATTCTGCCATAAAGAAAGATAAACCTGTGGCATTTTTAGGCAAAAGAATGCACCTTGAAACCCTAATTTTGAGTGAAATCAATCAGACATACGTTTAAATATCACATTGTTTCTCTTGTATGAGAAACCCAAAGTATAAACGAGGAGGAAAATAGAGGATAGATATTTGGAAGTTGGAAGAACTTTTTCAGATGAGAAGAACAAAAGATGGGGGAGGAGGAGGGAAGGGAAGGAAAATGGGAAAGAGATTTGAAGAAAGAAAGAATTGAGGAAAAAAACAGAAATAGGCCTTTTGCAAATGGGAAGGGGGATAAGGGCTGGAGGGACGAGAGGGAAGACAAAAGATAAAGAATTAGGCTGCATTATGTACAAGTTCTCTGTGATATATGTGAGCACTATGCACTGCAAATATGTACTAATAAAAGAATAAAAGTGTGGTATTTATGCACAATTGAGTATAACTCCATCAAGGAAAAATAAACTTGATTCATTTGTAGGCAAATGGATGCAACTTGAAATCATAAGATTAAGTGAAGTATATCAGACACATGTAATTAAATATTGCATAGTTTTGCTTATATGAGAAAAACTCTGAGCAAAATAAATGATAGACAATATGAAGTAGGGAGATAGATATTTCGCACAAGGGAAGAGGATGAAGAGATACAGACATGGAGAAGAGGGGATTTAAAAAATAGTTAAGATGTGTTATGTATACATACCAACTCCACAGAAGGCATGTAAACATTATGTTCTGAAAACATGTACAAAAGAAGGAAGGAGATCAACAGATGGGTGGAGGGGGAAGGAGGGAAGGGAAAGGGGATGAAAAAAGGAATGAAGATGTGTTATGTACATGTACCAACCCCACACAAGGGTGACTTGTGGAGAACCAGTCCTACAGGGTCCACCTCATGGAGGACTCTATGAAACTCTGCTCATGGTTCCAGAACATTCCCTACCTCTGAGGTCCATGTGAGGAAAGACGACTCTATTGTTTGAGTCTATTAGAGTTCAGTTCTTCTTTATGACCTAAAATATCCTCACTCATGAAATTAAAATGTATTCTAATCATCTCAACCACAAAGATCATCTGATTATGCTGCATCTTAGGAGATAAAACAGTGTGCTGGAAACTAATGTTGCTCCAGAGGGATGTAGTTTACCAGTGACCAGTCCTCTTGATTGCTAAGGGGGGTTGAAAGCTCAACTCTCTCCTTGCACTGTGGGGCTGCGCTGGAGCACAAGTCAAACGGCCCCAACCACACAGTGAGGCAGAAATGCCTCCAGGTAAGATGGCAGCATCATCGCTTTCCTGAACTGTGCACCACTCACTGCCCTCCCTCTGCTGAGACAGAGCCATAAAAACGCCACTAAGACGGCACAGCATTTCACCTACTTGGAAGCAGATATAGGGGGTTAACAAGGTCAAGGTCAGTCTGGGTGACTTAGCAAAACTCAAAAATATCAATTTTAAAAAGGGACAAGGATGGGTTTCAATGGAACAGAAATCCTAGATTCCATCTCTAGGCTCACATACAAACGCGTGCGCAGACACACACACACACACACACACAAACCAACAAATTACATAAACAGATACTTCTAAAATAAAGACAGAGTGACTAATAGTTACAGGGATGCAGCTGGATAGGAGAAAGAACTTCTAGTATTTAGTGGTACAGTAGGACAACTATGATTGACAACTAATGATATCAAAAAGAGATTTTCAAAATGCCAAATATTTGAAGTGATGGATCAGTCAACAGATTCGCTCAGATCAACATATATATTGTATACATGTATTAAATTATCATATTGTATTTCATTTCATAAATATGCAGAATTGCTATTTTTCAATAAAATTATATACATCCTCAAAGCCCTCTACCCTGGGATCTGATTCTATACTGAGCAAAGGAATTCTGTTTGGAGAGTGGAACCCATTTGTCATCTCTCACAGATTGAAACAAAAACGTACAGTGAATTAATGAACCAAGGTGAACTATGCTTTTCTTGCACATCATCTGGTCATTTTAGAACTTGATGATGGAAAAGACATTGTGACACATCAGAAGTTCTGTCACCGTTACTTACTGTGTGAGTCACTTTCATTTTGAACTTGATGATCATTTTAGAACTTGATGATGGAAAAGACATTGTGACACATCAGAAGTTCTGTCACCGTTACTTACTGTGTGAGTCACTTTCTCACTGCTAGGACAAGACACCATCACCTGGCCCTGGAAGGAGGGGAGAATATTTTGGTTCGCAGCTTCAGTGGCTCCGAGGCAGAAACAACACAGCAGGATACCAGGGCCTGGCTGAGGGAAGGAGGTCAGGAGCCAGAGCGAGGAGGGAGGAGACAGGCACAAGAATGCCCCCTTCCGGGTCACACCCCCAGTAACCTCACACAAGAAGACCCCAACTCCTAACAGCACGCTGAGCTACTGGGCACATCAATAGATGAATCCACTGATGAGTGTGATCCTGTCACCTTCCAAGCACCTGAGACTTTTGTGGGACATTTTAGATCTAAACTGTAACACTTACTCTAGACACCCGAGTCAAAAGTGCATGAAGCCACTTGCAGGAGAAGTTGTCCTACTGAGGAGTCTCCTCAAGGCTCCTTGCATGTCCCTATTTCTCAAAGTGTAAATAAAGGGGTTCAACAGTTGAGGGACCACCGAATACATCACTGAAGCCCCTGTACTCTTCTTCGGGGAGTCAGTCACTGCAGAGCTAAAGTACACCCCAAATCCTGACCCATAGAACAAGGAGACGACAGACACGTGAGAGCCACACGTGGAAAAAGCTTTATACTTCCCTCCCGATGATGGCATTCGCAGGACAGAAGACACGATGCGGAAATAAGAGAAAATGATTCCACAGAGAGGAAGGCCAGCAAGAAC
>PVJO010034064.1:0-11417 GCA_004026905.1 Hystrix cristata | reverse complement strand
CCTCCCCCTCCCCCCTCCTTTTTTTTTTTTTTTTTTTAAACAGGGTCTTGCTATGTAGCCCAGGCTGGCCTCAAACTCGCAGCAGCCTCCGGACTGCTGGGATTACAGGCATGCACCACTGCGACCGGCTTTTCTTCTTTTGTTTCAATTTTATAAACCACTATGGTTGTTATTTATTATTATGCTCAGATTGTCCTATTATGCAGCAGGGAGAGCAACTGTTAACTGGTTTTGAATTTTACCCTGTCTTCAGTAGCTGATTAGTGGCTGTTTTTGAAGGTGCACTGCCCTGTTCTAAGAGCTTTGCCTGAACCGTCTTGCTCCAGGCTCACAGCCACTCGCTGAGGCGGGCGCAGCGATCACCCTTCCCGTTTGCCAAGTGAGGAGACAGAAGTCTATCAGTCAGTCACTCACAAGTAAGAAGTAGCTCCTGGGCTCACCCGGGCAGCCTGGCCCCCAAGCCCCAGCGAAGTCTGTCCCCTTGTCGCGGCCGGCTGTGAGCAGGTGGAGAACAGGGCCCGGGGGTCACAGGCAGCCCCCTGGGGAGGAGCCGGACGGTGGGCTCTGCCTGTGGCCCAGTTTGGAGCAGGGCTGACTGCCTGCACATCTGGGGGCACCAAGGGTCACATTCGAGGGGCTCAGACTTGTTTCTTTTCTCATCGTGGAAAGAGGCAGTGGGGACGGTGGCAGCCAGTGCCCTCTCTGCTTGGGCTCTGTGGGCCCAGCTGTGTCCTGGGAGCCCTCAGGGGCAGGGCCAGGTGAGCGGCCCTCAATGGCCGTGGCAGGACCGTCCCCCGGGGCAGTCACTGAAGAGCCACAGCCAGCCCATGTCCCTCCTGTCCCCAGCCCTCCCTGCCAGATTCCTGGGCTCGGACCATCACTTTGCTGCAGCCTCAAAGTGGCCGGGACCACAGGCCCACGTCCCTGTGCCCAGCTTTGGCTGTCACTGTCCTTGGACTGTAGCAGCCGCACCCCCTAAACATTTCGTCTCTCCTGCAGCTTACAGGCCATCCCAGCTGTCTCAGAGTGATGCAAGCAGCTGGGATCACGCCGCTAAGACGCAGGCATGGCCCGGGCTCTGTCCCTCCGCCAACCCTGAGGGAGGACAAGAAGCGTGGTGAGTGAGGCAGGGAGAAGGGAAGGCTGTGGAGGACAGGAGCGTTTACAAAGGGAGAAGAGGGGGGAAAATGTGCCACTGTGCCAGACCCTGCGGGATGATGGGGACAGAGCGGGGTCCGTGGGCAGGCAGGGCTCACCAGGGGGCCGGGCAAGGCTGCATGGAGCTCAGTGGAGGCCAGGGAGACCTGGGGAGGGGTGACACCAGAGCCAGCAGCAGAGCTGGGAGCTGAAAACGGGCAGAGCAGTGACCCAGGCAGAAGCCCAGCTGGGCCGGAGGACGCCACTGCCAGCCGGTCCCTTGAGCCACACCTAGGGGGCTGTGCTTACTGCCACAGCCTCAGACACTCTCCCTCTTTCCCAGGACTGGGGATGGAACCCAGGCCTCTGTACTGAGTGACATCCTCAGCCCTCTTTTAGGTTTGAGGTGAAGTTTCCCTATACTGCCACTTAAACTTGTGATCCTCCTGCCTCAGCCTCCCGAATGCTGGATTATGGTGTGCACCATTGTGCCTGGCCTGGAAATCCTGAATAACTTTTTTTTTTTTTTTTTTTTTTTGTGGTACTGAGGATCGAACTCAGGCCCTTGTGCTTGCAAGGCAAGCACTCTAATCACTGAGCTAAATCCCCAGGCCCCTGAATAACTTTTGAAGAAGAGGCCACTGGCATTTCCACCTTTACCAGTGTGGGGCCTGGCCGGGAGCTCTGCAGGAGGTGGAGGAAGGTGAAGGGAGTCAGGCCCTGAAGCGAAGGAGCTGTGCCTGCTCCAGCCTCACAGGTTTAAAGATCCCATTTCCGTGTCGACACCCCACCGAGTAGAGCGGATGTGGGGAACGAGACTGGCAGGTGGGGTCAGACGGTGGCAGCAGAAACACAGGTGGCTGGGTGTGGCGGCACACACCTGTGATCCCAGTGACTTGGGAGGCTGAGGCAGGCGGACGGCAAGTTTCAGGCCACCCCTGGCAAGACTCTGTCTCAAGATAAAAATTAGAAACAAAAAGAGAGAGAAAGAAGGAAGGGCAAGTTTTTTTGTTTGCTCTTGCAGTCCTGAGGCGGAACGCAGGGCTCCCGTACGCTGCACAAGCACGCTGACCCCAAGATCCATCCTCAGCTCTCGGTTTAAGGTATATATTGGTTTGGTATATCCATTTTGTTTTGTTTTGTTTTTGTGCCAGGGATCAAACTCAGGGCCTTGTGGCAAGCACTCTAACCACTGAGCTAAGTCCCCAGCCCCGAGATATGTATTGGTTTGGATTCTTGGGTTTTGTTTTATTTTTTTGGTGCTAGGGATTTTTTGATTTTATTTTTAATTTTTTTTGTGTGTGTGTGTGGTTTTTTTTTTTTTTTGTGGCTGTGGATTGGACTCAGGGCCTTGTGCTTGCTAGGCAAGCACTCTAACCACTGAGCTAAGTCCCCAGCCCACAGTGCTAGGGATTGAACTCATGATCTCTCGTATGCTAGGAAAATGCTCTATGACTGAGCCACACCCCTGGCCCCTTTTTATTTTTCTGAGTGCTGCGATCCCAGCTTTCCAGGAGCCTGCGGCAGGAGGATTGCTGTGAGTTCAAAGCCATTCCGGACTACATAGCAAGACCCTGTCTCAAAAAACCAGCAAATAAATAAATAAATTCAGATGTTTCTAGGTTTGATGAAGATAAAAAACCAACTGTCTACGTGGACCTTGTATTTCAATTCGATCTTCCCAGGGCATTGGAGGGGAGGCTCATGAGAACGAAGACCGCGGGGCCCTGCTCCATTGTGCCAGCCCCACGCCAAGCTGGATTCACATGCTGGAGAACGAGGGGCCAGCAGGGGGCTTTGTAGTGGTGCCTGTGGACAGCATGCAGCAGGCCCCAGGTCTCCAGCCTGTCCAAAACGAGAGAGAGGGAGGGAGGGAGGGAGGGAGGGAGGGAAAGGCGGGCTGAGCTGAGCCAAGCAGACCGAGGGCCGAGCATCTCAGGCTAGGCCAAGGCGCCACCTATCTCTGCAGGTCCCTGCAGTGAAGACACAGTGGCCCTGGGCCACGGCCAACCCTGCACAGCCTGCACTAGGGTGTTAGTGACAGGCTCATACCCAGGAGCTCCCAGGCCTTGAGGGAGGGACCCAGCAGGAGGCCCCAGGAGCAGGGACAGTTCGTGCAAGGGCACAGTGTGGGGTGAGGGCGGCATGCACCCAACGCTCCTGGCCCGGGGGGACCTGACAGGAAGTGACCGCGGTCTGAGCTATACATTTTGCCTTTATTCTTAGACGTTTCCCCTACATATCAACAGAAATGATTCTCTCTTAATACATGCATGCAGTCATGTCTTCCAAACTTGTTTTAAAAATTAGCCTTCCTTCTTTTTTCTAAATCAGGAAGCCCACACCTACCACCCAGTTTGTAGTCATCCATTTTGGGGTGGTGCTGGGGATCGAACTCAGGACCTCACACATGTTCAGCATGTGCTCTGCCGCCTAGCTGCACCCCAGCCTATACCAGCGCCCACGAGATCACACACACACACACACACACACACACACACACACAGAGTACATGTGTGTATGAAACACTGGTTGGTTATTGTTCATTTCCCAAAACTAGGATCTCACTATTCAGACCTTCCGTATCTGGCTGTTTGTTCACAGTACAACGCCTGACAAAAATCCCACCAGCACAGTTGAGTCAGCTTGCTTTCTTCATCTTTCTTTCTTTCCTTTTTCAGTCCTGGGGACCAAACCCAGGACCTTTGCACTGAGCTACATTCCCAGCCCACTTTTATTCTCCATTCTGAGACAGGGACTCCCTGAACTGCTAAGCTGCCCAGGCTAGACTCAAACTCACCATCCTCCTGCCTCAGCCTCCCAGAGTGCTGGCCATGCAGGTGTGTGCCCCTGAGGGCGGCTGTCCTCTTTGAAGACTGCCCGATATTCCGACATTACCGGCGCTTACCAAACAGCTTCCGTGGCTCCGCCCCAGCTGACCCTCTCCGAGTGCACAGGGCACTGCATGCGGCTTCCTTCCCCTGGGCCCGAGTTCCAGGTGCTCCATCCAGGGCAAAGAGCAGATGCTGTTTGTCTGGCTTCCCGTGGCCCTCGGGACCAGACAGAGCCAGCACGTGCCAGGCCGTGCTCCAGCGCTGAGGTGCACCCCAGCACCCCGAGTGCTGACTGATTTTCCGAGTCTCTTTCTGGGGGGTCTGCACTGCCCTCCCTCCCTTCTCTTCCCGTCTTTGAGAGGCTTTGGCCGGGTCTGTCCAGTGGTCAGGGACCAGGCTACACAGGCCCTCGGCTCCCTGTAACAGTTCCCCATGAACCGCCTATTCATGACCTCGCTGTTTTCTAGGGCTTTTGTCTTTTCTTGTCAGTTTGTAAGATCTTCTGTTTCGCAGAGCTGTTAACCCGGGATTTGCCGTCTGTGGGACAGTTTTGTCCTCAATCTGCTGTTTTCCTAATAACTATGTTTTTGTTCTATTTTTCCATCCAAAAAATGTTTTCGCTGTAATAGTCAAATACTTTTTTTTTTTGAGACAGGGTCTCGCTATGTAGTGCAGGCTGGTTTTGAGCTCACTATGCAGCCCAGGGTGGCCTCAAACTTGCAGGAATCCTCCTGCCTCAGCCTCCCAAGTGCTGGGATCACAGGCGTGCGCCACCAGGCCCGGATACACAGTCAAATACTGATTCATCTTTTTCTGTTATAGCTTCTACGTTTTCAGTCTTGGTTAATAGTTTCTCAGTATCGTCCCAATCTTGGGCCAGGCTTTGTATCCTACATCTGTGATCCATGCCCTTGGGAGGCTCAGGCAGGAGGATCGAGAGTTTTTGAGGCCAGCCTGGGCCACATAACAACACCCCATCCCAATAAACAAACAAAAATTCCCACTGTTGAATCACACGTATAAAGTCTTAGATTTTCATAAAAATTCTGTGACTTTATGTATCAGAGTTTACTTATTTGTGCTACTATCAGTTGAATCCAGGACCTTCACAATGAACGACATCCCAGCCCTTTTTAAATTCTTTGTTTTTCAATTTTGAGAAAGAGTCTTGCTGTTATCAAATGGGTTCCAATATTCCCAGGTTCTTTCCCTCCTCAAGCAAAGAATTGAATGAGCGGGACAAAAAGTAGTTCTAAAGTTTTATTTAAAAGTATAGAGAATCGCTTCTCGGCCTTTTGGCTAAGATCAAGTGTAAAAGTATAGAGAAAAGAAAAAAAGGAAAGTTGAGCCTAACAACAGAAACAGTAAAATGTGCACTGGGCCTAAAAGGCACAGTACAGGTTACCATGATAGGAGAAAGGCGTGATAGCCGCGGTGCTGGGTTTGCAGCCATCATCTTCCACGGGAGGGAAAAGGGAGAGAGCGGACCGTCCCGGGTGACTCTGTAGAAAAGAAGAGCGCGTGCTTCCGGTGTTGCTTCTATTTATCCAATGGAGTTCCCATGGAATCTCGCAAGAACTCCCTACAGTCCACCTGAGGGCTGGTGCTTGAAAGTCAGGCCTCAGGCTCATGTCAGGCCCAGGCCACGCCCCCAGGTCACGTTCCCTTGCCAGCCAGCCTTAGCCACGCCCTATTCCTACCTCATTGCTAAATCTCTAGGTTGCCCAGGCTAGTCTGAAATTTGAGATCCTCTTGCCTCAGCCTCCCAGGGTGCTGGGATTACAGGCCTGGCTGCTTTTTACTTTTTAACTCAATGTCTCGCTGAATTCCCCTGCTGGCCTTGAACTCTGATCCTCCTGCCTCAGGAGGAGCTGGGGTTACAGATGTGCGATACCGGTGCCCGGCCACTTTCATATGCGAGAGCCTGGCGGAAGAGGGTGCTGGCGGGTGACGTGGAGCAGCCGAGGCAGGCCGCCAAGGGGCTCACACGCGCGCCACCTACCGGAGGCCGAGGCAGTGCAGCCGTGGGGAGGTGCATCTGATACAGGGTCTCTAAATTGCTAAATTGCTTAGGGTGGGCTCAAACTTGGAATCTCTTGCCTCAGCTGCCCAGATTGCCAGAATTATAGGTGTGCGCCACCATATCTGATATTTGTTTATGTGTTTGTTTGTTTCTGCCTTGAGATCGGTTCTTACCACCTACTCCAGGCTGGCCATGAGCTCATGATCCTCCTGCCTCGCCCTCCCAAATGCTGGGATAATAGGCGTGTGCCACCGTGCCCGGCTAGAAAGGAAGTTTTGTTTTGTTTTAGTGCCGGGGATCGAACTCAGAGCCTCGTGCGTACCAGGCAAGCACTCTAACCACTGAGCTAAATCCCCAGGCACTAGAAAGGAAGTTTTAAAAGCAATAATTTCTACTAATCTCCATAAGCCAGTAGAATGACAGCCTGAACACGATGAAAGAAAGTAATTTCCCACCTGGAATTCAAGAGTGAATTTTCAGCAGGGTATAGTGGCTCATGTCTATCATTCTAGCACTTGGGAGGCTGAGGCAGGAGGAGCACGAGTTTGAGCCCAGCACGGGCAACCTAGTGACTTAGTGTCTCAAAATAAAATTAAATAAAACAAGGCTGGGGGTGTAGTTTAGTGCAATGACTCTGGGTTCAATCCTCAGTACTGCGAAAATAATAATAAAAATAAAATAATAGAAATAATTTTAAAAAGGATAAATGAGGAAGACCCTGGGCTTAATCCCCAGCACCACGAAAATAAATAGATAAAGATATGTAAATAAATTAAACAAGGATTGGCTACATAAACCATAATAATATGTCACAGAGCTTCGAGAAGAGTGGAAGGGATGATGTATGATGTATGCATAATAAGGGAGGCGTCTTGTGTCCCATGCAGGCTCAGAGCTGCTGAGGCACTGATGCCCTCTGTTGTGTCGTCCCAGGCATCCCTGGAGAATGGGACCCACGTAGAGGTGCAGCGTGTGGCCAGGACAGCCTGCTGCTGGGCTGGGGCTCAGGACGAGCCGTGACCTGTGGAGTCCCAGGCAGGGCAGGGTGCCTGGTCACCCCTCTCTGTCTCCATCATCTGCCGGCGTCCTGGCCCTTCCTGGGTGCCGGAGAGCTGTCCGGTGCTAGGGACGTGGGCGAGGTAGGGGGGACGTGGGCAGGAGTACGAGGGGTAACACCATGAAGGCCCCATCTGTGCTGAGGACAGTGGGGACTGCAGAGAGTGAGGGCACCTGGGGCAGGGTGAGGGGGCAGCCTGCAGGATGCCGTGACAAGGCAGGAGCCTGGGAAACTGAGGCAGAGGACTCACTAGGTCCCCAGAGATGTATAGTGACTTTGCTCTCCTCTCCTGGAGACACCTGAGGGGAAACTGAGGCAGGCAAGAAGTCAGACTTGGCATCCTGGTCAGCTGGGGGTGGCAGATGGGACAGGCCAAGTGGTCCCAGGAAGAGCGGGAGGGCGACGGCAATCCTGGCACACACCCAGCCCACAGGTGACAGTGTACAGAGCAGAGCCCCGAGCAACAGTGCCCTGCATGCCCCACCACCACTCATGCAGCCACCTTTTGCCTCAACTTCCCCCAGAGAGACCTAATTCCCATGCTCCTTCATGGGAGGCTGAGGGCCCCGTGTCCTCTTCTTCGGGAGCTGCTTCCAGCTGAGTGTGGCTGTGGTTCCCACCTAAAGATCAGGGAGTCGCCCTGGTACTCAGGACTGGAGGGTGAGCTGATCCTCTGGGGCAGGGTCGGTGGCCCAAGGAGCAGCGGGCACAGCCAAGTGGCCGGGCGGGCTGGGTGGGTGGGAAGGGGCTGTGTGGTGGTGGCTGAGCCATGTCCTGAAGGTCGCGTCCAGGGAGCACGGCTGGGTGTTCAGAGCTGAGAGGAGAGGCTGGGGTCCTTGTTGAAGGGTCACTGATTGTGGGTTTGTGGGATTCTGGAGGAGATAAATTCCGGGTGACAGCTAAGTAGACAAGGGCCAAGCAAAGGGCCAAAGAAGGGTAGATGGCCCAGGAGGGCCATCCCAAGTGTGACTCCAAGACAACCGGTTGTGGAGCCCTAGTTCTGGGGTCCGGGTGCCAGGTGTTTGAGGGTGGGGCCAACACCTGGGCGTCAGGGTGACAGCACTGTCCTCAGAGCCCGAACTGTGGTCGGCGGGTGTAGACTGCTGTGGCTTGTACCTTTAAAGGGCCACTGCAGCGGAGGATGCTACTGGACCTTGTGTGGCCTTGCAGGTGATGGAGGCGGCTCACCCCATGGCTCCTCCCCAGGACCTAGGGGAATCGCCCTTTGTGATCAGGCAGAGGTGGAAGGGAGACTGGGGAAAGGCTGGCTGTCGGGAGCAATGTGTATATCAGGGCTCGATGAGCTATGGTGCAAATGTGGTCCAGGTGGAAGGAAGACACAGGACGGCTCAACTTCTGTAAGTAAAGACAGGCAGTGAGCTCAAGGTGGAGAAAGAGATGCTATGTGTTGCTCCCTCGCGAGAGGCAAATGCTGTTGCTATGAAGAGCTGAGAAGAGAAAGCCTGCTGCTGAGATACACCTGCTCTCCTGCAAGAAGTGTTGTCTCTGTGGATCAAGGAAAAGCTGAGTCCGGGCTGACTGGGGAGCAAGTGGGGGCAGCGAAGAGTTGGGGCAGAGCCGGAAACAGTGGTGCCGGCCATGGCAGGCCCTGGGAGGGAGGGGCCTCCCTGGAAGAAGCCAGAATTGATCTGGTGGGGGCGGGTTTGCAGAGCCAGGCAAGGCAGAGATGCGGCTTGGTCTGGAGAAGCCACTGTGGGCATGATGCACTCGGGACTTCGGGCCAGGGTAAAGTTACAGCAGCAACGAACAATGCCGCCCACAGTACAGAGGGTGGCGCTGCCGCTGCAGACCGGAGCTTTGGCGACCGAGAAATCCTGAAAACAGTCATCCTGAGGAATGGCTCAAATTCGGCTGCGGAGACCTGCAGAGGTGGATTGGGAGTCGTCGGCTTGAGCGGCGAGGATCCCGTTGGTGCTGAGGGTGTAGGGGCCTGCCTTGCGCTGGGATCGATAGGTGGACTACGGGAGAGAATGAGCTCTCCAAGCAGACTGGGGGAAGGAAGAGGTCAGATTGAGAGCAGCTGGGTCCTAATCAGAGGCGACTCCAGAAAGCAGTCAAGGCCAGTGAGTAGCAGGGAGATTTGACAAACCAGCTTGGGGTTTTAATGGGCACCAGAGAGTGAGCAGGCAGGCAGGAAAATAGCCAAATGAGAATCCAAGTGGAGGCTGCGAGCTGAGCGTGAGTGTCCATGTGTGCTGAGTGACTCAGTGCTCACAGCTCCAGGAAGGTCCCTGCTTCCCCGAGAGTGGCCCCATTAGTTTCCCTATCACGGCAGAGCACAGACAAAGCTTTGGAATAGGCCAGGCTCCAGGAGGCTGTCTGGGGCATGATCGGTTAGTGCCAATGAGATGAGACGGGAGAATCTGGAAGAGTGATGATGTGCACTCATTAGAGGATGACTTCTCTGTAGTCTTGTTTCCTTCTCAGGAGACCCTTGATGGCTTTACAAGGATGCCCGGTCGCTTGTCCTCTCGGGTGGGTCCTGGGGGCGGGCTTGGCCCTAGAGAGGGGAATCTGATGGCAGTTGGGGTGGTTAGGCTGATGGGGCAGGGCCCTTCCACCTTGGTCCTGCAGTCTGCTGCAGCCCCTTTCTCTGTCTTCAGAAACACCTGCTCCCCAGGGCCAGCATGGGCAGGACTCTGCTTCCGTGCTGTGGAATAGCTCGCTGAACTTGGCCTGATGCACAGATCTGTCACTGCGTCAGAAGCCAAACGAGATCTCCCGCGCCCACGTAGCATTTCACACGGGCCCATGTTGAGCCCCACCTTTCAGGTGTTTCAGCTTCTGGGGGTACTGGCAGTGGCGGGGCCAAGAAGTCTCTTGGCAAAGTCTTGACGGGGTCAGTTTTAGGGTCTGGTTGGCCTTTTTGACCTTTCTGGACGACCAAGGTCTCCATGCAGTGGGGATGATGTTTTGCTCCCAAACCCTTCACTACCTTGACAGGTAGTGAGAGACCCATTGTCACCCTGCAGAGACGGGCAGTCCGGGCTGAGGGATGATTCCCTTGAGGCACCCCGACCACCTGGACGGGGTTATCTGGGTGAGCGGGGAAAGTGCCAGTCCAACCCACGGAAGTATCGATTGGGACCCACACTGTCCAGCCCCCCACATGGCGCCTGTGGGCCAAGCCCCCTTGCTGGTCCTCTCCGGGTGTCCCTGCCCCTCACACAAGGTCTAGCACGGAGCGGGCCGGGCTGGCGGGGGCGTTGTGGGTACAGAGCGGGTCCCAGGGAAATGTGAGTGACCATGCCCTGTAGCGTCTCCACCCACGCGGAAGGGTCATGAGGGTTTCATAGCCTTCCATTGTGCCTCTTGAGCAGGGACGGACCAATTTCTCTTCCAGACACCACCATGGTCCCTGTTTGACTTCTCCTCATCCTAAGGCCTCTAATGGGGGTATAAGTTGGTTTATGTGGCTCCTGGGGAACTGGGAACAAGGCTAGGGTCTTGAGGGGCTGCAGGGTGGTGCTTTTCGCCTCCCTATCAGCCTTTGGTTTGCTAAGGAGACATCAGACATGTCCCTTTCGTGTCCCTTGCAGTGAACAACAGCAACTGCATGGGGAGGTGGGCTGCGCAGGCCTTGTAGGAAGCTCTTTTCTTTCCAGATTGCTGCATGAGTATGCAGCATGAGGAAGGCATATTTGGAGTCCTGGTACAAAGCCTCTTTTTCCCAGTACCATCTCCAGCCTGTGCAACGAGCTCTGCCTTCTCAGCAGAAGCACCAGGGTAGGGGCCCGGCCTCAGCGGCCTGCTGCAAACTGATACACACCTGGCCTGCTGGTCTGTGGGAACCGCTCCCCGCAGGGTCTGGGGGCAGGTTGCTGAGGTGTCCAGGCCTGGTCCTTGGTAAACTGTCTCCTGTCAGCCATAAACGTCCTTCCAGGTGTGGCCACCCTACAGGGAGTCAGGATGCCTCACCCTTGTCCCAGAGTACATTTTGTGGCCTCTTCCGTTAGCATGGCTGTGGCATTGTCTTAGTTAGGTTTTCGGAGAACCAATGGTTTTAAGAGAGCAGATTTAATGGAGGACATTTATAGATTATAATATCCACCCAGAAGCCAAATGCAGAAGGTGCCAAATGTCCATCTAGGCACTGGAGACCCAAAAGATCCAACTGAGGGCTGGGAGCCCACAGCACTGTCCCACGTACATCCGTGTCTGCACATGATGGCCGGAACAAGGATACGATGCTCACAGCAGAGACGATGACCAGAGCTCCTCCGAAGCAACAGCAGCCATCCTCGACGACAGCAAGGCCCCGAGCTCCTTCCTCGACGAGGACAGCCGAGCCCCCTCCGGAAGAACCAGCCGCAGCAGAGCTTCTCCTGGCAAACAGCCCGCCAAC